>JAOUQX010000041.1:7554107-7574728 GCA_028566295.1 Liobagrus marginatus | reverse complement strand
AGTGGTCTGTGATTGGTGTGTGCACATCTCAGCAAAAGACAATCTTACATGTTCTAACCGAGCATTCTTGGTGGTTATAAACCGAAAAGAAATCAGTACCCAAGTTATTGTCTTACCGTTAGATGTTATAATCTCTAACACAGTTCTTGTAATATTTATTTTTTAGTTAGTTATTTCTATTATACTATCTATTACACACATCCATATTAGAGTAAAGCCATCATTATTTAATCTAGAGCTTGAGAGTGCTTGAGACCTCAGTTGGTATATTTTTCGCCAAACAGGAGGCATGGTAGACCCGAAGATAGATCAACTGTTGGGTGTGGAGCCACTCCGGGGACATGGTGGCACCTCTTGCTTCCATCTCTGCCATCTTCAAAAATGTAAAGTGGCTTATATAATGTACTGCATTATTTTACCTAGTAATTTACTAGATTTAGTCTCCCATGAATGTACAAAGTAGAAAACAAAACTCTGACAACTCACTGTGCAAACAAAAACACCACAGTTACTTCCGTCATGTCTGTGCTATTTCTGCGGATTACGCATAGTCCACCCTTCCAGTGAGTCTAGATGTCTTAACGCATCTCTATAAAATATAATGGATGTAAAGCAGACTATACTCAATACACAAACTATTCTGTTTAAAAAATATTTTAAATAGATGATGCATCATACTTCAGAATGTCCAGTGGTCCGATGGTGAAATGGTATTGTGGTGTTGTGTGTTGTCATGTATCCGGATTTATTTTTGTTTTACCAAAAACCTGTAACCGAAATTCAATAAAGAACCAATTTAAAACATTCACAAATGTTACATTTATTTAGTTATTCTCTACTTTAGCATCTCTGTACTACCTCTGTAGTATCTCATTTAAACTTTAAGTACAGGTAATTAACACTACTCAAGTTGTACTAACCCAAAGAACGAACTGGCACCCTGTCTCTGGTGTTTGACCAACCAGAATTCTTGATAGGAATATTTTCTGTGAATCATTCTGAAATGAAACAAATAAGTAACACATTACCCTGTTTCATTCAATGCATTATTAGAAATTGGATATTTAATACATTTTGTTTTAGAATTTGTACATTACCTTAAGAATTTCCACGTGCACCTGTAATTTTTTTGGAAGTAAGCCAGTCTCTACCATAGTATGAAATTCAGTTGCCAAAGCTATAACCTGAGCATTGAACAAAATGACACTTAATTTACATAAAGGAAATTCACAACCTTATCTCTTGCTTACATGTTTATGAAAATCACAGTAACAAAGAAGTTTAAAAAAAGTTTGACTATCACAAGTAATTATGATCTGTGTATAACACACACACACACACACACACAGATCATAATATATAATTTATATTATTATAAATAATATACTACAATATACATATATTTATATTCCTGCGCTAAATAGGAGCCACGAGCTGCGCTCCATTAAATGGACAAAAATAGTAAATAAAATATAACACATGCTGACAAATAGGTACACGTTCACAGTATTATTTGTGGCGGGTCCCGAGGTGCAACTATAACGGAGCCAGAATTGCTAGCAGATCTGTTAACGCATGTTAGAAACGGGGCAGGCCTAGTGGCAGGTCCGTTAAAGCACATTAAAAACTGGGCAGGAGCGCTGGCAGGTCAAAAAGATTCGTGGCAGGTCCGTTAAAGCACGTTAAAAACGAGGCAGGTCAAAAAGATTCGTGGCAGGTCCGTTAAAGCACGTTAAAAACGAGGCAGGTCTAGTGTAAGGTAAAAAAAAAAAAAAAAAACTCCCGTGGCAGGTCTGTTACAGCACGTTGAAAACGAGGCAGGTCTAGTGGCCGGTAAAAACCTGCCGTGGCAGGGGCAATAAACTGTGGCAGGGGCAATAAACTGTGGCAGATTCACTGGCAGCTCCCTCTGCCGCGCAAAGATTTTACTCCTACTGAACCATAAAAAATATGGTTTCCTTCCGGATGACGTTAATTCCTGCGTACGGAATTCAACCACTAAAAGAAAACATCGTATATATTGTACTGTCTACCTGTCTTGCGTCGAGACACGACCTTATCGACTTCGTCAAGCCTTGCGTCGAGACACGACCTTATCGACTTCGTCAAGCCCAGGCGTGACGTATGAGGAAGTTGTTACTGACTGGGGAGGAAGACACCTTTATAGTTGAAACACACTAGATTTTCAACTGTGACGATAGCAGCTGTTCGCTCCTGTTGATCTGAAATTCATCAAGGCATGGCACGGTTATTTCTCTTGGTTTCTCTATGCCTTTTGGGCACAGGTTTAGTTCTCGGACAAAATGAATGCGTGTTCACTGAGCTCAGCCTGGGGTTGAACGTGAAGTCTTGGGACGCGGATGCCAACAATTTAGCTCACCTACCCGATATGTCCGACGAGGGAGAGTGTCAAAAGGCTTGCTGTACCAAAGAAGACTGCCAGCTGGCACTGTTTGTGAGTCCAGCCGACGGCTCAACTCAGTGCTTCCTAGTGAATTGTATGAAATACGGTAAAAATGTTTGCGTTTTGGAACCCAGTGAGCACTCCAAAGTATACCTCAAGCCTCAGGTCTCCGCGCTCTCCAACAGTTCAACAGGTAAAAACCGAGAAAAACATGGCTTCCAGCACAAGTGTCGCACTTTTTTTGTGGTGTTATTATACAAACGGTGACTCATCACAGAGATATCCATACTTTACCGCAGAAAATGACCAAAAATCTTACAAGAGGTGAAGGCGAATCTGGGTTTCGCATACTGTAGGCTTGAAAACAATATAGACTAAATAGCAATATCTCAGCAGTCACAATTTCATTTACATTCAATTATTAATATTGAAGACATTTTTATGATACACAAATAAAGTAAAACAAACGTATAAACTAAGTAACATGTTTATTCAATAAATATGACAAATTGAGTAAGGACGTCCATTTTTAACGTCCCATTCTTTTCAATGCAGATGTGTGCTACAGCTTATTTATCTTACACGGATTCGGGTTTTAAGTAACATAAATCATTTAATATAATGCATGCCTCTTTGTTACCATTTCATGTCAAGAAGTCACCAGAACATCAATATACTGTAGAACCTGGGAACTGGCAATATAAACACAAATAAAGGTTTTTCCAAAAAGTTCACACTGAACCTGTAGAGCTGCTCTCTACCAGTTTGGCAAGGTGTAACTGAGCTGAGGAAAACATGTAAAATTTGAAAAGCTTCTACATGTAATTTTCTTTCTTTTTATTTATTCCCTGATCGTTGCTGTGATTCTTCCTTCATTCTTGATAACTTGGTATTTTTAGATGAGCTTTTTCTGGTGTGTACAGGATATTATACTTGTCGACAGCTGGATAAATCCAAAAAACAAACATGGTCTAACAGTTAAAAGACTCTAAAGCACTAGTTTAAGAACTTCTAGATGAACCACTAGTGCAGAGGGTGAGGAAATATAACCTTTCTTTTCTATGTACATTTCAGATTATTGTCGTTTTGAAAAAGAGGTAGGCCATTGCCGGGCCTCCTTCCCTCGATTCTACTACGATGTCACTGAACAAACCTGTAAAACATTTGTGTATGGGGGATGTGGTGGAAATGCCAACAACTTTAAAACAAAGGACGAATGCGAATCTGTTTGTAGTGGCGTTACAGGTAAGTTTGTGTCTAAGTTCTTATAGTTATGATGTATGTTAATTTAGTCCTAGATATATGTAGACATGGAGTTAACAATGCAAAGCATAATAACCATCTTTATAAACACTGTTAATCATACATACATGTTATATGTTAAATGACGAGATGCCTGGCCACCCTTGAACTTCAGCAAAACACAGCAATGAAATTGAACAATATTTCATTTTGAATTGTATCATATTATTCACTATATGTGGGGAAAATCAGTGTCTTAGCAACGCAAATGATCACACACGTCATTTTATGCAAATACTCCTTTAAAGCCTGTAGACACACAGCTTATAAAACTGCATTGACACATTGCTACTTTGGGCTTCAATGGCAGATTAAAGTTTTTTTTGGGTGTTTAAGATTAACCCACACAGGCTTTTAATGCATTATTGTGAGTACCACCTGCATGCTGTATGTTCATGGGAAGGAATTGGTGGGTGGGGGCTTGCTTGCAATTCACAGAGCTCAGAGTAATAATATTGGGGAGGATAACGAAGGATAATAACAGTAAAATATAGCTGCAAGCAGCAATTATTGGGGTCCAGACAATAAAAGACAGTATTAGAAGTATTTCAGGACATCTGTGATTTGTAGTCCTTGTAGTAATAAACTATTTGGATAAAACAGTCCTAGAAACAAACATTTCTCTTGCTTTGGGTCACTTGGCTCATGCCAATTCAAACTCACCATATGATGTAATTTTCTGCAATAATAAATTTGTCATTTTGTGTTACTTTTTTTTTCCTTAAATCTTGTGACTACTAGGTGACACTGGCCAAAAACATTGCAGGTTACCTCAGAATGTAGGACTGATGAAGCATTCCAAGTTTCATATCGATTCTCCATAGCTTTTGTTAAATACTGCATTTTAAGACCAAATTAAAAATAAGCGACGCCCAGAATTTCCGACCATCAGATATTGTTTGACTCTACATTCCTCAAGAAATCTAAAGAGATCACAGTTATGATATTAGACCAAAATATACAAAAGCGTAAACTCGGTAAATAAAATATTTAATCCCTTTTAACACCAGTAAATGGTTCTGATATGTACCTTTATATTTCAGGACATCTGTGATTTGAAGGCTTTATAGTCTTCAAAGTTGCTATGGCAACATATGCTAGTGTGTTCTATTGGTATGCAAAATCTCATAACTTTTGAACATACGGTTCTATGGGCTGCCATAGACTCCAATGTAAGAAGAAGAAAAAAATTATAAGAATATAGCTGCAAGCAGCAATTATCGGGGTCAAGCACAACTTGTAGTCTTTGTAGTAATAAAAGACTTGGATAAAACACTCCTAGAAACTAATATTTCTGTCGCTAAGCGCCTGGCACCCCCTGGCGGCCGGCTGGGTAATGTCCGTGTGTGTGACAACACGACTCATACCGATATTGGCTCATACCGATTCCAACTCACCATATGATCAAGAAATCTAGAGACCACATTTATGATATTAGACCAAAATATACAAAACAAGAGGGCTATAATTAATTATAACTAATTTTTACATTGTGCAATAGCACGGAGAGCTAAATTAAAAACTGCTCCCTACAGTTCCTGTTTTTTTGTTAGTGTTTATCCGTTTAGCAGGACTGCTTCCTTATTAATCCGACATCAGTGTTTATCCGTTTAGCAGGACTGCTTCCTTATTAATCCGACGTCTACTGCGATATCAGCAACATTTATAATGCTGCATTAGCCTAATAGAGATGTGGTCTGAGTGTCTGAGGTGGGGGCGGGGCCCTGCCCGGCACAGGGAATGTCTGTTTATTTCCCATAAACGAGATCCAGCATGATTTTTTCCTCTCGCCACACAGTCCACGTTAATAAATTTAACGAGCATTAACTTGAGATTTGCTTTGTTTGCTTTTCAGAATTAATGAAGGTACATGCATTTTATTTCTCTAGTGCCCTGCGCGAGCTGCCTTCCAACATTTCCAATGATTTTTATAAAATAACTTTTGACTCAAAGGTCGTAGACATTCGAAAGTTGGTATGGTATTCTAGTGTGTTCTATTGGCATGCAATTTCAAAACTTTGGACTGTATGGTTCTATGGGAACCGTATATGGTTCTCTTTGAGGAACAAAAAATAATATCTAAAAAGAAACCGTACAACTACAGTAGTAGACGAAAATAGACTAAAAAAGAACCATTACAATAGGGGTCTCTGCTCTTTGGGGTTGACCCCTAATAACCTGACATTCCTCAAACTCTGTGGTATTGGGACCAGGTCAGACCCACTCAGAGCTGTGGACAGTAGCCAATTCCACAAGTCAATTATTATTTTTTTGTTCATTATTATTTTTTTGTTCTTTGGTTGTTATTGTGAAGCTTTTTACTGTTCAACGCATGGTCAACCATGTCAAAAATGGTCATATGCTGTTGAGATAGAAAGCGATGTTCTAGAGAAGCATAATGTAAGAATTCTATGCAATTTCAAGACTTAATTTTCAGTGGCTCTGCTTGCTATTTAACTTAAACTATAGTTCCCTTTAAGTTTGGGGTCAGTGAAATGTTCATTAAAGTTAATGATGAACTAGTAAAAAATGTTTGTCTCCTTCCTGATTTTTGCACAATGCTGTGCTTGTGTATTCACAAATGTACCTCTGAGTCATTCAGGGCTGTGCAGGAAATGTGACACAGGCAGGTTCAGATTAACCCTATATTGAGTAACCGGTTAGGTGACCTGTGTGTGCTGTTGATTCCTATAAGAAATGTGTAAGGAAATTCTTTAAGAGGGCTTCTGTGCACATCTACCCTTTTATCATTAATTTCCTCTGGGTTTGTGTAGACTATTTGATAGTCATCAATTGGGAGTTCTGTAAGGACTTAAAAAAAATTGAGCTAAACCAGAATGAGGTAGACAGTAGGAACTAGAGAAGAAGGCAGGATAATTTTACTAGACAGACTAACATTTCATACAGTATAGATAGTGTGGCATTTTACAGATTCTGGTCTTAATTTGATTCATTCATTCTTTGAATGGGTTCTTAGAAAATTAGTTTAGTCTTAGACTTTTTAAACTCCCTGGATAATACCATATAGAACAAGTGAAACAAACGAAATGTCTGTGAACAACGTATTCTCATAAACAAAACAAGCTACTGGCTCAAGTGTGTTACCATATAGGAACAAGTCTGTTGCACAATACAATGAAATTCTTGCTCTATGGCAACACTCAGCAACTGCGATTTAAACAGGTCATAAGCAAAAACACAGAAATGTAACTTACAAATATGGCAAGAAGGGGCGGGGGCATTTACAAGAAAGCTGTATATGTGCAATTTAAACATTGGAACATGGCTGTAAAATGGTATTTAGAGGCAGGGTGCGTAGCGGTCCATAGTAGTGGAATGTGTGTAAACAGGGTGAGGCAGAACCTGACCCCTGTCAGCATCAAAAAGCAAAATCTCTCTGCGGTGGTGTTGGGAGAAGCAATGGATTAGAGTCAAGTACATTTATTTATACACAACCACATGTAAACCTCTCTGTGCCAAATGTAGAATATACACTAATAAAATATAATATAAAGTATCTAAACATTTAAATATACTGTATAACAATAGAATAGAATTGCTTGTACAGAAACCCCCAAGTCCTATGCAATTGCCTTTGGGTAAAAATGAATAAAGTGAATGATAATGGTTTTTGGACACTGCTAAGGCTGAAAAATTGGCTGTTCAGCTAAGATGTAGTTGGTATTCTGGAAAAACCTTTTGAACATTCCTGCGGTGGACATCCAGTATAGAAACTGACATCCAATTAATATATATTCTACAAGATACTATCATAGTCATGAAATTTAGAACTGTTTAAAATTCAATTTAAAGTAGATTATGTTCCTATGATCATAACAATGTTTTCTTCTGTGCAACTTTTTTTGCGAACAGGTGATTTAATTACTGATACTTCAGCATTCCCAAAAGTCAGAAAGAATATACCGCAGGACATCACAGGTAACATCATTCTTATTATAGCCCACAGTGTTGTATTATAGCCCACAGCCTGTTTAAAGAATAGTTGGAGATTTGTTTTTAGTTAGTTAAGAGGGTGGGGCGGCAGAGTGGTTAGCACTCCTGCCTCATAGCAAGAAGGTCATGGGTTAGTCTTTCTGTGTGGATGATCTTGCGGGTTTTCCCCGGGTACTCCAGTTTCCTAACGCCTCCAAACACATACGATTGGGCATAGGGTGATGATGGCTCAGTGGATAAGGCTCTGAGTCAGTGATCAGAGGATCGGGGGTTCGAGCCCCGCTCCAGACATGCTGCCATCATTGGGTCCTTGAGCAAGACTCTTAACCTCACTTGCTCCAGGGGCGCCGTTCGTTCTGGCCGACCCTGCGCTCTGACCCCTGTGTATTCTGACAGATATGCTAGGATATGCAGAAAATAAAACATTTCACTGCGTGTATGTGTATGTGACTAATAGGATCTGAAAATGTCAGTAATCATTCAGATCTTCAATTATTATTATTATTAGGTAAATTGGCTACTCTAAATTGTCCATAGGAGTGAATGAGTGTGAATGGTTGTCTGTCTTTAAGTGTTAGCCCTGCGATTAACTGGCGGTTGTCCAGAGTGTACCCAACCTCATGGCCTAAATTAGCTGGGATAGACTCTCCCCACAACCCTAAATAGGATAAGCGCTAAACAATGAAGAAGGAATAAATGCATGTGTTATCACTTGATCTCATGTCTGCATTCTCAGCTAAATCTACTGAAGCTCCCCTACCTGAAATCACATCAGAGGAGTTTGCAGGTGTGTTTTTTAATTTCCGGCTTTTATTTGCAACTTTGAGAACTGACCTCTAGCAGATTTATTTAAAATTGTTATTCCAAATGCATTAATCCTATTTAGCAAAGTGCCTGGCTGAACCGCAGGTAGGGATGTGCAGGGCCGCCATCCCACGCTACTATTACTCAGATGGCACATGTAAACGTTTCATATATGGGGGATGTGGCGGTAACAGCAACAACTACAACACTGAGGAAGAGTGCATGAAAATGTGTACAGGTATGTATATGTGTTTACTATATTGATCATCATGGAATTGGTGGTTTCTTGCTGCATTGTCCATCAAGCTGTTATTTTAAGACTTTTACTCCATGGCCTTTTTAACCAGTTACTTTTTTTATTTAGTCTGCTGACTGCAGTATAAAATGACCTTTTCAAAACGTGACAGTGTTAAAGGTGTTAAAGGTGTTAAATGGTACATGAAAGTGAGGACATATAGATGTACGGAGAGCCGTTCAGATTTCACACTGTAGGTTCTGACGCTTGTACCAAAGAGTACCTGGGCTAAACCTATGTGTGGATTGGGTGTATAATAATCGTAACCTCTCTTTGCAGTGAGACTTGTTGAGGCCAAGAAAACACCTGATTTTGACAACGCCGAATACCATGGTAACAACATTTTCATCAAATTTCAGTTGTGTGAATGAAAATGAATTGCTTCTTTAGCATCAGTCAACACTGTATGTGCGTGTACATAGCGGCCTGCCTTGAGCCGTCTGACATTGGGCCGTGCCGTGCCAGTTTCACGATGTACTTCTTTGAGCCAAAAACTCAGTCCTGTGAAATGTTCATCTATGGAGGCTGCAAAGGCAACAAGAACCGTTACATCACCCTGGAGGAATGCATGTCCAGTTGTGCTGGGAAAGATGGTGGGTATAGATTTTTATAAAGACTTTTGATAAAGGTTTGAATTCACCAGTGCCACCAACAGCTCAAAGTTTCACTCATTTTTATAATCATAACTTTTGACTCGTAGCAAAATCTTTTTTTTTTTACTGATTTCTTTGCTCCTGCCAATTGAAACATACCCTACATTTTCCCTCATGAAAATGTTATTATTGATAATATTAAGCATTTGTTTGCTTTTGTTTGTCATATGGCCATGAGTATGCATGTGTGCATGTTCCTGTAGGAGGATTTCAGGAGCATGGATTCCACAAAGGCCACTGGACTCCAGGTATGAACATGTAGCAGGTCTTTCTGAGGTTTCTATACCTCTGTAATACAAATGACCTGGTTTTTCTAATAATAATTTTCTTATTTTATACTGTTATTAAAACCAGTTTTGCCCCATTCCTTTGTTGCAGCCTTTTTCATGGTGTCTGCTTTGGCTGTCATGTCCCTTGTGCTGATTGTTGGGTTGCTCCTGGTCGGGATGCGGCGTGTGAAGCATCAGCGCCTCATGATCGTGGATGACAAGCAAGAGCTACTACCAGAGGAGCACCTTCCTGTTGAGGATGTCCACAACGCCATCATTTCTTGAGCATTAAGTAACTACTAAATCATTTTTCTCTTTATGCCTTGCCTGTGACTGAGCATAAATATATATATCTACACTCCGATTTTGTCACACATGTAGGGTATTTGAGAGTTTGTGAAGGTGTGACATTAGTACAATGCAATAATATTGCACTCAGTTACATAAATGTTCTGTTTAAGTGAAACAGCTTTAATTCTGATTTTCTTTATGTAGCATGTAAGTAAATAGAATTTACCAGTTTGTCAAAACACTGAATCTTCAAGTAAGAAACTCGGTCTTCATATTTTGGTGTGATGGAAAATGTGTAACCTTTTGTGTTTCATGCTGTAAAATAAATCTGTTAGTAAATTAATTGAATTTCATTTGCTCTTTAAAAATAGTGTCATGGGAAAATGAGCGACCTTTGAGAAGGTTAATTAATCCGCTTGTGATGTGGGTGCATAAAATATGAAGGCAATTTCTGTTGTTCCAGTTCTCTTACCTGTTTGTAGAGAAATACTTTGGGATTATACAATTTAGATATAAAAATTCATATTTTTACAGCAAATGATTATAAAAATTCATATTTTTACAGCAAATAGATTATATTAGAGAATGCCAATTTAGAAGTTTAATTATAAAATCAGCTTTTAGTTGATGGCACACTCCTTATTAAAGGTTTTCTACTAAAGGTAAAAGTACACTGATAAAATACAAAAGACAAGAATCATTCACAATATGTCAGACCTGGTGTTGGAAAACGTGTATTGCAAAAAGGTTGAAAGATCTTAAATACATTGATACATTGTCAAGTACATTTACTTGGCAGGTATATGCTATGTTTCTTATGTGAATCAAAATGAGTAAGAACAATATTTAAACTGCTTGATTGTCTAAAGATAATTCTACAAACAATATTACACCAGGGTACAAGACTAAGGGTTATGCTTTATCAGTTTCTTTAACACATTTAGAATTTTGTTTTGTGTTTCAACCTGAATAAAACTATTGGATACAAAAGGTCTTCAGCTCTGTTTTTATAATTATTTCCTTATCTCTTTAACTGGAAATGAAAACACAATAGACAGCTGAACACTGATGTGTGTTATTTATAGTATTTTGTTCCATTTATAGTTAGTCTTTATTCTAAAGTCGTTAAAGACTTAAAGACATTTTATCTGGGTGTAGGTGTCATGGAACAGTGCAAGGCTGATTGTTTAGGCATGTGCATGTTATGTTGATTGCAGGACCTAGGTTCAAGCCTATTTTAAACAAAGTGCATTGGGCCAAATGTATTCAATGTACCTGAGCATTGATTCTACAATTCTTACTATTCTCTTGAGTAATACTGAAAGGATGAACATCAGAATGTAGGGTCACTCAATTGGCAGTGTTTATTGATCATAGCCTACAACACTATAACATCAGTTCAAGATATTTAAAGCAATCAGTGTTTCACTGGTTTGGGATCTGGTGACATGATTTACTTTGTTTGCATTCATTAATTATACCAAAATTACTGTTTTTCCTGTCATCGGTCTACAGATTTTGTAGTTAAAATGTGAATGTTTGTTTGTATAGGGGGTTTAACATAAAATAGCATCTGCCATAATTAATAAAACAAAAATAGTTTTTCCATAGACCTCAGTCTCCAGACCTGATTTGAAGATAGCAGTATCTATTAGAGCTCTAAATATGATACAAAAATTGTTGGAAGCAGCTTTGAAATCAATAAATGTCCGATATAAATCAAATATAATAGTCTTATTTATAATGTCTTTAAGCTTTGCTATCAACTTGGTCTGTTATTTTTGATAAGAATTTCAGTTTTAGGTTGCTGATATTTACCTGAAAACATCTTAGATCATGGTGCCCGTACTAAAAACAAGCCTATTCATGATAGAAATAAGTGGAACATGTGACTGGTCTTTCTTGTTTCGCAGGTTTGTCCTGTTCGACTGATTGAGAGTAGAATAATGTCTATCTCTGGGTTTTACCTTTTGTTGTCTAAGGGATAAACCAACATGATCACAGGGTTGCCTTTGTAAGAAATGGTTTGGGCATATCTAATACAAGTATTTAGAATATGAGCATGTTAAAGTGGTAGCTCAGTGTTTAAGGTGTTGGCCTTCTGATCAGAAAAGCACAAGTTCGATTCTCAGCACCACCAAGCTACCCCTGCATGGCTCCAGAGCAAGGCCCTTAACCCTCAACTGCTCAGTTTTATAAATAAGATAAATGTAAGTCGCTCTGGATAAGGGCGTCTGCCAAATGCTGTAAATGTAAAATGTGAGCAGGCTGGCTGAGAAAATGACTATTAATGACAGAATAGTTTGGGTGTGACACAACAGTCATTGGAACATTGACTGTTCAGCTAGAAGAAAATTGGTTACCTGTCAGATCTCTAAAGAAAGCTACATGCATAAAAACCCTGCACAGACCTGAACATCCTGTACCTATTCATTCTTGGCCCGGATTTGTAAATATATGCTTACTTAATGAATATATAATTACAAGCGAAACTGTCTGGTGTGTTTCAGTATAAGTGAACTGCTATGCACAGAAGAAGAATGAATGTCTAAATGGAAATATTAATGTTAATGTCTGTAACACAAGGGGGCGCTGCTTACTTAGCACTGCTCCTTCTCCATGCGCCATAGTCTGCATTGTCTTCTACTGTGTTAAAAGATGCTGGAATTCATTCATTGTGTGGTGCTTATCCTATTCAGGGGCGTTTGAACCTATACCAGCTAACTTAGGGTATGAGGCAGGGTACACCCTGGACAATCAGCAGTGAATGGGCTAATTGGCTTAGAGACAGACAACCATTCACAGCTATGGTCAATTTAGAGTAGCTAATTCACCTGCACACAGTGCCAAGCACCCAGTACCTGGTTCAAGGACCATGGTACGTATCCCTGCTTTTAGCTGGCCAGCAAACTCGCCTGACCTTAACCCCATAGAAAACCTATGGGGTATGGTGAAGAGGAATATGCGATATGCCCGACCCAACAATGCAGAAGAGCTGAAAGCCACTATCAGAGCAACATGGGTTCTCATAACACCTGAGCAGTGCCACAGACTGATCGACTCCATGCCACGCTGCATTGCTGCAGTAATCCAGGTAACAGGAGCCCCAACTAAGTATTGAGTGCTGTACATGCTCATACTTTTCATGGTCATCCTTTTCAGTTGTCCAAGATTTCTAAAAATCCTTTCCTTGTATTGGTCTTAAGTAATATTCAAATTTTCTGAGATACTGAATTTGGGATTTTCCTTAGTTGTCAGTATAATCATCAAATTAAAAGAAATAAACAGTTGAAATATATCAGTCTGTGTGTAATGAATTAATATAATATACAAGTTTTAGTTTTTGAATGGAATTAGTGAAATAAAACAACTTTTTGCTGATATTCTAATTTTATGACCAGCACCTGCATACGGGTCATGACTGCAAACAAGAGCCAGGAATGGCGTGTAGAAATCTTGTCACCATGAATAGATTTCTTTAGACCTCATAAACTTAAAAGAAGGTTATCCAGCTCCTGATTTTAATCTAATTAAATCATGTGTGTGTATGTGTTTAGAGGATGACATGGTGAACTACAAAGCATGCTGGGCTTGAGCCATTGTCTCTGCTAGCGAAGCCAGCTGAAATTAGGTCATAAAGCCTGAGCCATTAGCTCATTTGCTAGCCGTGTCCAACCAACCAGCTTCTTCACTTTGCAGACACACTAAAATTAAGCTTTACATAACTGTCTGATTACAGATGGTGTTTAGGGTTAAGTTTAGCGTAATGTAGGAGTGTGTGCGGAATGCCTGAAAAGCCTTTTGAGTAAAATCCTCCTGAAACTACCTAATATTCCTGTGAGAAATGTGACAGAAGTTTATCCAAGATCTCAATGTTTGTGTTTCAAGCCCAGTGTTCATGGAGAAGTCACAGGTTTCTCCAGTGCGAACTGTTAGCAGACTGCACATATGTATGTATTTGTGTATAGTACTTTGTTCACCCTGACCATGGAAACCCTAACATGTTGTAATAGCCCTTGGTCATCTGGTTTTCATCCTACATTAGGGTAATTGTGGATTCGTAGCATTAGCTCCTATACCAGCTGCCTATTTAACTGCAAAGATGCCTGGCATACCATGTACATGAGTATGTCATGCCCTACTGCCATTAATCTCACACAGACAGACACGTGTGAGAATCTGAAACTTCATGCATATATGGTGCATAGTTCCTGTAATAGTTAATAGTTCCTGTAAACTTTCGTGATTCATATGCACGTAAAATGTGTTCTGGAAAATTCTAGAAACTTTCCAGAAGTTGGAAGTAACAGTACTAGTAGATACCACAAACTCATATGTTAGGCAAGACACTAAGATTAAAAATGTTTAGATTTTACTGGTTGCCATGTTACATTCTGTATACTACACCATATCTTACAAAATATGAAACACTAAATACTACATCGAAAAGACACTTTTCATGTTCAACATTTATATCACAAATCTAAAAAAGTGTATAGCATTTGTAAGACACCCTTAGCCAGAGAAGCTTAAGAGACTTAACTAAGGGGTTAAGGGACTTACTCAGGGGCCCAGCAGTGGCATCTTGTTTGTGCTGGGATTTGCGATCACAACCTTCAAATTATATATTTATGTAGACATTAACATTAACTATTAACTTTTTAGCATATTAGTATATTACAATCAACACATTATTGTTTGTCACACGTCATGCTAGCTAACCATTAAGTCATAAGTATATGCGGTAGCTAACACTTTAGCTAGATAGTGCCGGATAACTATTTGGGAGCTATCCTCAGTTGTTGGCTCTCAACATTACTTTGTTAAAAGTGACTCATTTAGGGTCGGTATCTAAAATGTGTTATTTAATGGTCACGGTTAGTCGTAAAAGCATTTCACTGCATGTCGTACTATGTATGATTTTGTATGTGACAAATACACTTTGAACTTGAACAGTCTGTGTGATTTTTATTTATTTATTTATTTTATTGTTTCTTTGTTTTTAGTCATTTTCAGGCATTTACTTTAAGTTTGAAACCAGACAAATTTTTTTTAAAGATCAGAACTTTAAAGTATCAGAATACTTATGCTCAAGTTGGGAATCTGCCATTTCTTAGCTCATCCCATTAAAAGCATGTGTCCGCATTGCTGAACAGTAAACATCACATTTCCTTTCACAGTTAATAGTTGCATTGTTGTGTTGTGAGTGTTTGTTTCACTCAGGCTCTGTTTCCCCTGAAAGTCCCTCCGTCAACAATGCCATCCCAGTCAGCACATCTTTAGCATGTGGAGAACAGATAGAGCCCTGGGTCCAGCTGATTCAGAGTCAGTAGATTAAAGGGCAGAAAAAGAGAACGACACAGAATGTGTGGAGGAGGCATTAAGAAAAAAACGATGTAGAAGATATGCTGTGACGAATGAGAGAGGTAGAAAGAGGGGGAAGCTAGAAGTTTAGCCACACGGGTTGAGTTACAGAATGAGACATGCTCCACCCATGACGAGCATGATGTCATGGCTTTGTCTCTCCCAGCATGGATGAAGTCGAGGGGCTGAGATGGTGGGCGGCAGGGATCTTGGTGGAAGGGGGACTGTAATTTGAGTGACCCTGTCTAAAATTGAAAGCAGTTGTGAATCCTCTGGAGTGCAAAGCACTTGCAATCCAGACTCCGCTAGTGGTTCCCACGACACTGACCGACCTCCCTTTTCCCTCTTTATTGATTCTCGTCCTTCTCCTTATTCCGTTTTGCCATCAAGAATCTTTGTGCCTATAAATGGGAAGTCTGGTGGCATTTTGGAGGGACAGTCTGCACTGAAAAAGGCAAGAAAATACTGCAAGACTGCAGCCCCAGGGTCACAGTGTGCATGCTTATTAAAAGCAATTTCAAATGCTAGAAAATACCATGAAGTGGAAAAATAGTTCAGATAGCGGGAGAGCGTTAGGTGGCTAGACTACATCCTATTTTTTCCTTTTCACGTTTACTGACTGTGGCTGACTCACTCTTTCCATCAGTATCATATAAATGGACGGCATTCTCTTTACCTCAAATATATTCTTTCAGGTGTCGAGATCGAAATTCTAGAGATTATATTCCTGGTGAGGGAAGTTTCCCCTGTTTGTTATTGTTATTTGCATAATAAGTGCTTTCTTAAAGAATCTGTTTAGAATGAACTGCAGTCGTACATTTCTCCCCATATAGCAAAAATGATAAGAAGAACAGAAAGCTGTATACAATGCATGCAGTCATAAAGTGGCATATGTGGGGGATATTGCACTGTTTGTAATCTAAATTATTTACATATAAAACAATGGGCGCAAAAAGGTGGCATAGGTAAGGTAAGCTTTATTATCCCCAAGGGGAAATTTAAAGTGGAATAAAATAAGAATAATCAGCTCAATCAAATAAAATTAAATCGACTATAAAATGAGCTTTATGCTAAATGTTTTCAGACCTGTATGCTCGTTGGCTCATCCAAAGCTGTAAGGCCAGGATATCAGCCAGTTGAATGGTGGATGTTAACCTTTAGGTACCTTTAGGCTTGTGTGGAAAACTTTGAGTAATCATTTGTATTTTATGACACCAAACGTATTCTAAGCTATGACATTTTTCAAAACGACCTAATCTTTGGTGATGGAAGTGGCCACAACTTGATGTCAGACATGAGTTCATGAAGTTTTTTCATCGCCCCTTTTCTTTCCTCTTTCTTATTCTCCTAGCCTCATTCCATTCTCTCTCTCTCTCTCTCAACTTGGCCTCCCTACTTACCCATAAAAATAATGCCCTATTGTCTTTTTGCAAGATAGGATCAGAAGGAAAGAATGTTTGGTGCTGATTCAAAAATGTAAATAGCATTTGGAATTGGCCGGGGGAAAAAAAAGAAATTTTTTACGTCAACTGAGCAAAAAAGAATAGGTCCATGTCCTCTTATATTTCATCTGTGAATTGATTTGTTTTATATTAACAAGCTGAGATCAGACAAGCACCATTATCAACTTCTCTACATTTAGCATATCTTATGTCTCACATGACATGAGATTTGTGTGGCTTTAGGGTGAAAGGGGCTCTCTTTACCAGCACTGATTATAAGTTCATGGCAAGCATTCCTGATGCATACCTGAGACTATGCGGCCGTGCCGCTTTGCTGTCTTAGCTTTAGGGTAAAATGCTGTGGTGTAAAATATTCACACAGTTCTAGAAACAAAACTCTCATCAGAATAACCAGGACAGTTTTTATTTAATTTGGAAGCCTTTTGTAACATAGAAAAATACCACATGGCCACAAATAGTTCTCGACGGAATGCTTTTGGTTGGGGTTTAATTGTTTCAACACTTATTACCATGTTTGGGATTGTGGTTCAACTGGGTCATATCAGTAAGATTAGCAATTGGTCACTATCCAATAAGTAATTTCCTTTAATATCTTGTCTGATATTAAGGGGCCATAATATACTGTATACTGTATTAATTTACGTCCATGAAGATAACACTGTTACCTGTAATTACTGTTACCCAGACATTATCTAAAAGGTGGCAACTTTAGCACTGGCTACACCTTTAATATACATCATAGAAAATTATACTCTCTCAAATACCTTTCTGTGGGATCAGGTATATTAACCAAAATGAAAAATTGTAAGATCTGGCACTTTCTCACTTGGTCATTATGCCTTACAGGAAGTGGGGTGATAAAGTTTCAGGGAATGGCAGTTTTTTTTTTACACAGCCTTGGACCCCTGCTGTCCTTGATTAGTGGCTACAAAATTAACCATATGCTGCTAATGTGTGTGTGTGTTTATACAAAGAGGGAGAAAGAGAGAAAGAGGGTGACAGAGATAGAGAGTGAGAAAATGTATGCAAGAGGAAGAGTTTTGAAGCAATATGTTATCAATTATAATGTTTGACTTTTTTTCAATATCAAGTTGAAGCCAGGAAAATTTAAAGAAAGGAGAGAACCAGTGTCACGGCACGGCTTCGGCTCGAGTAGATCCCGGTTCGAAATGAGGAATCGCTCAATCGCAGATGCAGTGAAAGCAGAGTTCTTTATTCTTACAACACACGATACGCAGGATCACCGTGAACTCCTAGTAGACAGGAGTCTACAAACACTCTTGGTTCGTAGCTACAATGAACAGCACAGACTAGTCAGCATGCACTTCTTAAATAGGTGAGCTAATTAGTCCCAAATAACCCTCAGCTGTGTCTAATCACCCAATTACCTAAACCAGACCAAACCGTGACTATGAGCTATACTGAAACACCAAATAAACTGTGAACATGAGCGTGTGAGTGCAAAACAGTGAAGCATGTGAGTGAACCTAAACTAATACATGAACATAAACACGAACACAAACATGCTTCCCGTTACAGAATCCCCCCCCCAAAGGCGCACACTCCTGGGTGCGCAAATCCGAACCACCCATAGTCTTTGGTCGGACACCGGGGCGGACCGTGGAACTCTGGCAGGGCCCCAGGGCTTTGCGGTGCATTGCAGGGTCGATGAGGGCAGAGCGGGCCTGGACCATGTGGCATTGGCAATTTTGCAGTCACCCATGGTACTGTGGTCTGCCAGTTGGACTCTGGGAGCAGCTTGGTCTCTATCCCAGGCTCCGGAGCAGTCTCTGAAACAAAAAATATTCTGCCCTCGGCCGCTCTCATAACGGCGTACGGGGTCACGGTCATGGTTAGGCATGGGATTTCAGTCACACTCGGGCCAGGTGTTGCAGCCACACTTTCATCTACACTAGGCAGGGACTCAGTCATGCTGGGCGGGGACTCAGTCACCTTCAGATATGGGGTTTCGGTCACACTGGCACACGGGGACTCATGCACACTGGCACACGGTGGGCATTCATACGCAGACACACTGGCAACACCCGGTGTGTCTGCCACGCACTCACTCTCCTCACTCAGGCACGCAGTCACGCAGGCAGTCACCACCGCGGTCACACACGCTATCACCCACGCTGATTCCTCGCACTCCCCCGATGGGCCCGCACTCACAACACCCGGTGGGCCCGCACTCACAACACCCGGTGGGCCCGCACTCACAACACCCGGTGGGCCCGCACTCACAACACCCGGTGGGCCCGCACTCACAACACCCGGGGGGCCCGCACTCACAACACTCGGTGGGCTTACCATGCACTAACCTTCATACGTTAGGCATGCCGTCACGCAGGCCGTCACGCATGCCACGGCACATGTAACTGCCCACGCGGCGTCTGCCCCACACTCCTCTCGTGCAGGTGCTGTCATACTGTTCACACCCTCCACCTCAGTCGCACACTCAACTTTCGCCACGCACTCACCCTCAGTCACCTCTACATTCTCCTTGCACACAACACTCCCCACGCACACAACACTCTCCACGCACACCACATTTGCCGCGCCCTCAACATTCACACAGTCAGCCTTCGTCGGACCGTCAGTCTGTGGGTTGCAGTCGGTGGGTGGGTTGCAGTCGGTGGGTGGGTTGCAGTCGGTGGTGTAGTCCGTGGAGTAAGGTCTAATGCGCGATTGACCTGGTCCTCACGCTTTTTAAAGGCAGGGGCTAGTACTCGTCTCGCGTACTCTAGGGCTTGGGCACTTGACATGTTTTCGATGTCTTCCATTTCTGGCGTCGGCTGAGGTTGTTCGTGGGTTGTGGTCGTGAATGGTGGCAGGGGAGCTGGCAGGTAAACACCCTCGGATCTTCCCGCGTGCTGCTTGGTGTCGTGCACGCGTTCGGTGGGCATGCTCGGCTCGGCGTGCTGCTGGGGGCGTGGTTCGCTCCTTCTCAACCCCTTTGTTGTTTTCTTTTGGGTCGGTGCAGCCGGTTCTGGGAACATGCGCGCTAACCATTGTTCCTTGGTTAGAGTTATCCAGCCCTCCTCTGTGCTCTGCTCTTCGCTGTGCACGTGCTCTGCTTGCGCGTTCAGCTTGGCACTTTGTTGGGGGCGTGGCTTTTGCTTCCCTGGCGCTTGTGCTCGCTTGCTGCAGCCCGGTGAAAAGGGCATAGAAAAATCAAAGCCCTCGGTGTCTGATTCACTGTCGACGGGGGTATTGTGGCGGTACTCCGCAAAGCTCCATCTCTCCTCACCCATCCATTTACACGGTGGGAGAAGTGGCGCGCGGACTCGTGAAAATGGGGTGGGAAGCGGCTCGCGGCACAGCTCCTCTCTAACCCACTCCATTAAAGCACGCGCTTCCTCCGCGTCGTCCTCGTAACGCCCGTAGACAGGCTCGACTTGCCGGCCCGAAGCACGCATGTGCTTATGCGCTGATTTTCTTCCCATCTTTAATGTCTCTTGTTTTCTTTCTCTTTGTAATCTCTCACGTGCGGGGTCTCGCACCCTACTCACACGCTTGTCGTCGCTTTTCTTTCTCCTTCTCCTTTCAATCCGCTTTTCTCTCTCCGTCTCCTTTAAATCCGCCTTTTTTCTCTGTTGCGGTTTACTCCGTCTGTAGAGCAATTTTTTCCAGGTAGTTAATTTCTGTCCTGGTTACCTCCATCCGCCGAGCAAATCTTTGGGCTGTTCATTTCTGTCACGGTACGGCTTCGGCTCGCGTAGATCCCGGTTCGAAATGAGGAATTGCTCAATCGCAGATGGAGTGAAAGCAGAGTTCTTTATTCTTACAACACACGATACGCAGGATCACCGTGAACTCCTA
>JAOUQX010000041.1:7511314-7522526 GCA_028566295.1 Liobagrus marginatus | reverse complement strand
TTTTTATAAGACGACCCCCCCTATTTTGGTATTATAATTTGGGCGTAGAACGTCGACTTATACACCGGAAAATACGGAAATCAAATTCAATATTTGTGCCCTGTAACTTGATATCTTCAAATAAAAATACAAAACAAAATCTGTGAACCATCCCCTGATAGGACGATCATTATATATTTAAACTGCAGATTGATTATTATGTTTATTTGCCCTCAAAAAGCATAATCGTAGTATTCTTTTGTCCGCAGCATGAGGCTAGGACAGAGACCCTGCACACCCTGTGCACTGAGTCACAGGACATCCAAGAATGTCAGAAAACACATTTAGCGAAAGATGAAGATCAGCTCCATATTGTTCCCAGTGACCCACAGGATAATAAACCACTAATAGGTATTAAAACAAACAAAGAGGACGATGTTGAAGATTTTCCAAATCATATATTGGCTGACTCCACCTCTCCAAAAGATTTCCTAGATAATACTTTATCTATTACCTCCTCTGACGTGGCCAAACATAATTATGAGAATATAAATGAACTGCCAGAATCAACGGTAGTCATGGAAGCTATAATGTCTGAGCAGGCAATGGTGGAGGAAGTTGAAGAGGCTGTTGGCCAAGATAAAATATCTGCCCTATCAAATAAAATGGAAGAAATTGATAGTAGACCAGTTGAGCTGGGTGATAATTTCTCTTCCATACACAAATGTGCTGATAACCCTCTACTACCTAAAGAGGAAGATGAACAAAAGTTGACTAAGAGTCACAAGCAAATCATTGAAAAAATTCGCAGTTACTATGAGGCGGCAGAGGCAGTGGCCGAGGATGGGCAGATTTCACGTAGAAATAGCTTTTCTAACATTCCCGCTGGCCTGGTAAAAGAGTCCGTGTCACGCTTTAATTTCTTTGTTCACCAAGTCAGTGTATGTGATTCTGAGAGCGGATGCTCAGATTTCAACGAGAATGAAAGCACAGCTGCGTTACCTACTGTACCTGACAAAAATGCAAAGACTGACAGTCAGCCTGACTACACTGGTCTTGATGCTGCAGTTGCACATAACAGCCCAGGGCAGAGTACAACTGAATCAAAATCTGGTGATGATGAGCAGTCTTGTGACTTTAAACCCTGTATGGCACTCTGGAAAGAGAAAGACCATAACGCATCAGGCCTTCAAGAGAAACAGAAAGTTTCTGTGTGTAAACAAAGTGGATTTTCCCATGACAAAGAAGTGTGTGCAAAAGATCTACTACAGTCTGGTGATATACCTGTGTTGAATGAACAGCTTGCACCTGAACAAGACAAGAATGGAAGCTTTGATCCTAAAAGCCCTAAACAAACAGACAAAACTGTCAAAGAAGCTCAGTCCACTGCTTTGCACAGAGACAATACCTACCCTTATGGCAGTTTGGATGGTCTATCCAGTCAAATTAAAGTGGGACGGTGGTCCCGCCAAGGAAAGGAGCTCACTTGCAGTAGGACACTTTACGAAGGCATTGCAGATGTGTCAAGCTTGGGATTTTTTGAAACTGCTCCAATGGATCAGTGTTTAGTGGAGAACTCAGAAAAAATCCTGAGTAAGGTACAGATGCTAGCACAAATGTATATGGCTAAGTCAAGCAGTATGAAGGTACCATTACATCAGAAAAGAACTCGTTTAGCAAAGGGTCCATGCAAAGCAAATACCCCTGCAAAGTCTCAGATACTAATGTATCAGGCAGAAGTGAAGACACAAAATCAACTCCCAGGTAAGGCTTTTTCATTTTTAACTATTATATCGTAAGGCCCGTATACACCGGGACGAATATCGCACGCGTTTTTCGCTACGCTTCTGTGTGTTCACACCCACCGGGGTATTCTGTTTAACATTAAGCGCCATCAGGGAGAGAATGTGCCAGCGAAAGGCGCTGGTTCCTGGTTGCAAAGTGGCGCTGTGCAACGACCACAAACGCACTTGTTCACAGAAGAAGAGAGACTATATTTGTGCACTTGACAAACCATTCACACGAATTTTGTTAACTGCTAAACAAAACATGGATTTTTCATAAAGCAGCAGCGATAATCATATTCCCATATTGAAAACCACTTGTAGTCTCGTATTAAAAATTTCTTTTTCTATTACTCTTACTAGAATTTAGAATTACTATTTCTCTGTAAACTTGAATCTATTGCGTCCAATTCTTTTTCCATCAGTTAATATCACCACAGCTGATTAAATATTTAGCATATAACAGGTTCTATCAAAATGAAAGCATTTTTATAAAATGTAAGGCATGGGGTGGTTTGGTCACTGCTACATACTACTTATTTAAAGCTAAATCCTTAAATTTTGAATGTAAATTTGAAAGTGTATTTTTAATAAAGATTTTTATAAGTAATTTCTCTGTTAACATTTTGTCATTCTTTGAAAAATGTTTGCTATTTGGTGTTATGCTTTCAAGATGAAGTTCTAATTTTATATTTCATAATGCATACTTCCTCATCGTCATATCAGTGTGCGCTCGGCAAGACTATTTTGTACTTGAGCGCCACCAAGTCGGCTTTTTACTGTAACTTCAGCAGCCTCAGTCACGTGAACAAATGCGCCAATCTCATTGGTTGGAAAGATTTTAATGCGGCGTGTCAAACCAAAAAAACGAACCCGAGCCGTTTCTTTAAAAATGAAACAAAAATAAAAAAGATTCGCCTGCCGTTTTTCACGTCGGTGTGAACGCTCACATTGGCGCCCATTTTTTAGTTGCGAGGCATTAAACATCGGCGATAATCGTGCGCAAAATTCATCCTGGTGTGAATGAGCCTTAAAACTATGCAAAAAAATTGTGGTATTTTTAATTTAAAGCTTTTTTTTTTTTCATTTGACAGATATTCACATGGAGGCTATTAATCATTCTGTACCAGAGTCTTTTGGACATGTGATTGTTAAAGAGCAATTAACTACAACTTGTTACCAAAAGAATTATTGTGACGTTACTGGACAAAAGGAGAAAGCCACCAGACTTGGAACTAGTGCAACAGAACCTATTTCCTCCTTTATTTCAACTGTGTTATCATCTGAAGTAATGAAACAACATTTGGCCACAAATTTGGAAACTTCCAAAGAAAACCAAGTCACTCCATCAGTTCACATCTCTGGATCACAAGTCCAATCTATTCCTGAGCAGGAAGCCAACCACACTTTGTTTTCAATTAGAGAGGACCATTCATTAGTAAATAATCCTCTGTCTTTTAAAAGTGAAGATCAACCTCAAATTCAGTTATTGGTTGTGAACAAACCAGTGATGGGTTGCAATTCTAACTTGATAAATGAATCAGAAGTTGTGAGCCTGAAAGAAGAAGCCCACAATGTTGAAGAAAATAATGGTTTAAGTAATATGCTTTGTTTAGGCTTACCATCTACCCAGGATACACTGGATAATACCCAGCTGAGGCCATCAGTACATTCTGATTTCAGTGGCGACCCCATATCTGACACTGAGAATTCAACTATTAATGAGAATTTCTCACCTGTTAACATTGTGGACACACCTTTTTCATTAGAATTGGCACTGTGCTTGGAGAATGGAGTCGCAGAAGAAACACACAACATAAATTCCCAAATGTCACCAGATGTGCTCAGTTTTGATGTTGCACATCAGTCGTCTTCTTCACAAGTCCAGTATCAATGCACCCCCGAAACAAGCTGTACAAATGTACTACCTTCGCTCAGTTCCAAAGCAATTGTAAAAGAAGAGTCTCTGGGAGGCAAAGAGGTAGTACATGGTAATTTATTGGTTTTGAGCCATTCCCAAACATTGCCTCCCTGTAGACCTGCCATAGATAATCTTTCAATTGTCAACCCCCTGAGACCTGCCAATC
This sequence comes from Liobagrus marginatus, assembly GCA_028566295.1. Classification (NCBI taxonomy): domain Eukaryota; kingdom Metazoa; phylum Chordata; class Actinopteri; order Siluriformes; family Amblycipitidae; genus Liobagrus; species Liobagrus marginatus. The sequence goes on along the minus strand of JAOUQX010000041.1, from coordinate 7,518,676 downwards.
TGCCTAACGTGATGGAAAGAAGCTGGAACACATCAAACATGTCCTCTCAAAGGTACGTCTCAGAGTATGTTCTTGTTTTTCCACCTAGTGGGGAATAGCACTAGTAAAGAACATAAGGGTAATCATTAAGCCATAGCAAACAGAGAGAATACTCTCAGTGACCTAATACACAAGGAAGTTAAATAACAGACTGACAGGGTTATACAAGTTGCTGGACTGACACATGGCACATGACACAACTGGCCCAGATGTGTTTCTTCTTTGGTGCAAGAAATAAAAAACAAAAGGCTTGAAAACTGGCAACAATGCATAGAGACACTTCAAAATCAAAACTGTAAATAAATAATTTTCTATAATAATAATTTAATAACTTCATTATTCATTCACGTTTAGGCCTTGTATTCAAGATCTACAAAAATGTAACTTTGATCTTTTTTTTTTATTTTTTTTTTTAAGACTTTCACAGCTACAGAACCTATCCAGGGAACAAGACCAGGACACTCCATCATCAACTTCTGTGCTCTCTTCCAGTAAACCATTATGTGATAATACGTCAAGAATTCCCTCCAGTGTCTCTGACCACAAGTCACCATCTGCCTTTAGTCTTGGCATTCGGATGCGCTCACCCTCCCCAAATACAAGATATTCAAACTCCTCTATTAATTCTTCTGCGCTTGCTAAATCACTTGCTGCTTCTTGTATTAGTCAGACAATTTCACAAAGCATGGCCAAAAGAAGTGCTCGCATGCAGGCTGCCTCTCCAACTGGTAGTTTTAGTTCAGTGCATGCATCCAGTTTAAGACTTAGATCTCCTTCTCCAAACTCTGTCAACCTGAGCTCATATGTACAGTCAGATTCTAGCAATTTATCCATTAAGGTAACAGGAAGCCAAAAACCAAAATCTCCCCCTTCTACTTCCTGTTCTAATAGTCTGCGATCTAGCCCAGCAACTGGACAATCCCCTCCTGCTTACCACAGCCAAAGATTATTGTCCCCTGCCTCCCTTATACATCTCCATTCTTTACCCTCTGTTACTCATACAAGGTTTGATGGTCTTGAACAGTCTCCCCATACTCATCCAAACAGCAATAACAACAATAACAGTTCTTGTAGTAATGCCCAGACAAGTAGTAAAAAAATACCATCATCATCACAAATGTACGGAGTGCCTCAAGCTCATGAGCCTCATCGAGGGACCTCCCACAACAGAACTGCTGAACCATTCCTGTCCTCTGCGCCTAACTCACGTGTGCAGTCCCCCACAACCTCTCAATCACCATCGCTGGTCACATGTATCTGTTCCCCACCTCTTGTCCATAGTGGTGCTGGTCCATTAATAACCAAGCCTCCGAATCCACGGACCCCCATACAAGGTAGGGCCAGTCCTTTTACCCCTTTGTCTTTAGAGCTTTCTCAAACACATTCAAACTGTTTTTTGTCCCCATGTGCAAGTCCAAGGGTAACCTCTCCACCACCTATTGGAATTCCTACAAACATATGGTGCATTGTAAGCCCAAAGCCACGGAATCCACTATTGACACCTTCCTCTCCAACAAGAGCAGAGACAAAATCTACTTCAATAGGTTCCACAATTACTTCTACAGTGTTGGGATCATCTCCATCTTCACTATTCTTTGCTCAGAATCAGAGAAAACCACGAGAAAGCAATTTCGCATTTGAGACTTTTACGGGTAGCCAATCAAGTCCATTTAGAAACGAGCATAAGCTCTTTTCTGAGAATGGACAATGGGCAATGGATTCACATCGCTCCTGTAATGGTTCTCCTGTATATGTTAGTCCTGGACCTCAGTCTCCTATTACTGGGACTGCTGGAAAGACTACTGATGGTAAAAAGCAGATGAAAAACTTTAACCAGCCCGAAGTGCATGAGCTCCCATCTGTCTATTATACAGAGGACAACTCGGAGAGGAACCTTGTCTCAGGAATGACTTGTCCTGAGACCGAACAAGATGATTCAGAACTGATGGAGGCTACTTGTCGGAGTAGCCTTATCTGTGCCTATGTGGCTCAAGCCCCTTCAGTAGCAGAAAAGGACGCTCATGTTCAGTGCTCAGGTGATGGAAAACAAGTGGATAATGTGCGACAACAGGGGACTAAGACTCCATTAAAAACCAGTTATGCCACAACTGTCAACCTACAGATTGCCGGGAGTGGAAGAATTGCATCCTTTAGTAATGCCCAGGTTAGCCTGACTCAAACTTTGGCACCAGTGACAGAAAGCCAGGGCGTTAGAAAGGTCAGCATAAATGGCTGCACACTCTCCCTGCAGAACCACAAAAGGCTATAGGTGGAACTTCTCTAAGGCATATTATAGGGCCTCCTGCATAAATATTTACCGGGCATTTTACCCTTTGCTAAATATGGCAAATAGAGATAGGATGACAAATTACGGGTGTCAATTTTTTTTTATTATTGTTCATTGCTAAATCTACAAAGGTTTCTTCACACACAGAATTTAAGTTTGGATTCCTGCTCACCTGAATTTCTGGTTTGTTTTTTTAGGTAGTATTATTTTTTTTATATAATATTAAAATTTTCTCATTTCAATGTAACTTAACCAAAGCCTCTGTGACAAATTCTTTTCCTAAAATAAGCAGTTCCCTTATTTATGAAGTAGGATATTTTTTATGGCACTTAACAATTTTCGGTGTTTTGCACAATTTCTAATTTGTATGTACAACTAAGGGACGGTAGAAGAATGTTACTTGTCTTCCAATAGGGTTAATCAAACATGTCTGATATATAAAAACTGAAAATAACTGCCTTATTTTAAAACAGGATCATCATTCCAAATTCATAGTCTTCCACCACATCCTTTGAAATCACCTTAATATCTGTAGTAATAATATCTGTGTTAATGGAGAGGTGGGATGTTTCTTTTTTGACCAATGTTTGGTCAAATGTTGCCCAGTCTGCTTCTGTACAGGAAAAAAATATAAATGTTAGTAAAAATCAGCGCAAACCTTTTACTGTATTTTAATAAATTACACCATAGCACAGTCACTCCTGCCCCACTTTTCAGCAATAGGAATAAGCCAATCAATGTGCAACATTTAATGATGTGTAGTTATAACTATGTATAGTTTTAACTATATGTTGTATATTTCTATACTATTCTATATATTGTGATATCAAAAGTATGATAAATACAAATGTATGACTGTGTAGTTTCATTTTTATCAGTTTTGCAGCATTTCACAATGTATAATTGCCAATGTGACACTTGTCAAATCATTTAAATATACTGTATAAAAATAATTTGGTCCTTAATAATAAAAACGTGTTTTCTGAATTGTCTCCCATTGGGCATTCTACAATCCATATATTCATATACCCTTACCATCCACTTTATTAAAAATGTGTACACGATATCGTCCACGCAGTCAGGCAAGCATGTGGCAGTAGAGTAGTTTATAAAATCATTCAGATACAGGATATATATTTAACTGGCACTTTATGTCAAAATCGTTAATCGGTTTTTAATTATTTATGATTGATGACTTTTCAAATTTGACCTTTGACCTTAATGAGTTTGACCTATGACCCCATCTATCAAAAACTCTTTAAATGATTTTAATTACCTGTGATTAATGACTAAAATCTTTCATCTGATAGTGTAACGTGCACGCAGACGCAGACAACGTAGGATCCATTTTCAGAGGTTTATTTATCCACCACGTCAACATAGGTTCCAAAGGCACAAAAGCAAAACGTAAACTAGACTTAAGTAGCGCATATAGGTTAGCAAACATGACGTGCATATCGGCCGTTAACGGCGTCAAACGCAACTTCCGTATAACGGACGTTTAAACAGAAATCAAACAACAAACGCTTATCTTGGCGATCACGATTCTCTTGCAGTAGTAAGGCTTGGTAAGTCAGCATGGAGCAAACAATACTTCGTGATGTGCTCGCGCTAGCTCACGGCTTAAGAAGCCCACGACCCGGAAGTAGTGCGGCCGCAACCGGAAGCGACGCGCCTGCAAGTTCAGTACTCCAGAGATAAGTCTCTCTAGGGGCAGGGGCCTGTACCGCCGTTACAGATAGTTGTAAAAAAATTCCCACGTCAGGAAGTGTCCCATAAATCTAATACAAAATCTTATCCATACATCCATTTAAATACATTCGTTAAAAGTTAAAAACAGTCCTAGTTTTATTTCTATTATTTATTTATGTTAGTTGTATTTCTAAACGGCATCCAAAAAATGGATCTCTCTCTCACACACACACAGCCCCCCCCCCTTTTTTTTTTAATTACCGGTGGCAAGCATTTACACGCATGAGCGCACATTGCATAAGATAGACCATCTTTTAACTGATTAAATATATTCTTAAATAGTTAAAACATTAAAAGTGAAAGAAATAATAAATAGTTTTATTTCTAAACGGTATCTAGGGTTAGTTTCTCTCTCACACACAACTCTTGTTTTATGGCCCCTTCTGTTAAAAACTCTTTAATTGTTTTTAAGTACCCATGTGTAACATACTCCGCGTCTGCTACGCGCAGAGGGGCGTGGCCGGGACGGCCACCCGAGGGACTCTAAGACCCAGCGATTGTGTTCATGTTATGTGGTTTACGTTCATTCATGTGTTTGTTACGTTCTGTTATGTCATTGGTTAGCGCACACGCTTATGATCTGCTAGCTTGATCACACACACCTGATTGTCATTTATGTTTAATTATGCTTGTATAAAAGAGGAGCAGATTGTTGTGTTAGTTTAACTAACCACGTAGCTTAGTTCCGGTTTCGCGTGTCTTTATTTCATAGTGTCACAGTGTCAATAAAACGACTTTTACTCAAAGCAGCCTGCATACTGGGTCTTGACTGCTACTGGAACGAATCCAGCTCTGACACAACATCAGTGAGCTGCAGTATGCTACACCATGATTGCTCACTTTTAAATTTGACTTTGACCTTAGTGAGTTTGACCTATGACCCCCCCTTATGTCAAACCCCTTAAATGATTTTATTTACCTATGATTAATGATTAAAAACTTTTTAGCTGATAGTTGTAAAAACAATTCCCACATCGTGATCAGAAACCATTCCCTTCAAGTTCAAGTTCAAAGTATGTGTCACATGTACATCATACATAGTAAAACATACAGTGAAATGCTTTGACGACTGACCGAAAGTTTGCTGTAAATAGGGGTGAGGGAGAGAAAGAAATTGTAAAAGGGGTTGTTTGCATATAAATACTATTTACAGTAAGTACAGTAGTTACCAATTACAAATGTACATCTATATGCAGTATGTATATGACAATAATATAGTATAATATAAATATACAGTGTACATATACATTCTGTACAATTTGTGCAGATGTGTGTGCAAAGCAAGTCCCAGGAGAAAAAAAGGGCAAGAAGCAAGAAAAAGCAAAAAAAGAAAAAGGGGAGTCCTGTTGTGCGTATGTGTGTGTTATGAGATGGAGATCTGGTTGTGGGCCCAGATAGCTTGTGGAAAGAAACAATGCCCTCCCCTGTGAGCATTCCCACCATTTAGTTTCAAAGGGAGACAGCATAAAAAGATAATGCTGAATGAAATTTATTTTACGAGCTGCGCTTCCATAAAAAAAAAAGAGTCTAATATAGACACACACAGCGGGGTGTTTATTGAGTACACGGGGTTTTAAAAAAATGGTTCGGACGTGAAATCTTTGAAAGACAGACATAAACTATAATTGCCAAATGAAAAAGACTACGTTCTTCTTCTAATCAGGGAAGAATTTTATATTTTTATGTAATAGAATGATTAGCATTTTGTTATAAAATATAATGCAATGACAATTAGATTTACCAAAGTTTGTTTTGTTTTTTTACAGAACAGCTACTGATTAAATAAGCTTAAGAAAAATGACTTGCCGGTCTGCACCAAAAAAGTAAATGGCTGTTTTTTCACGAATTGGAAAACGAAATCCATGGAGGATCCACGAAAATGGATGAGCATGAACTTGTCCAGTACTGGGTGTACATGCGGGTTATTTTTCAATAATGAAAAAGGTTCGGTGTCAATTTTCCGTCTGAGTGGGTTTGGATACATACATTGGAAAAATGAAACAGGAGTTGTCACTTTCGATCAGGAGGAATGGAAAAGGTTCTGAGAATGGTGTGTGGATTTCGACCACGTTCGTATTAATGGTACTTGTTCACATAATGTATTTTCACCGAAATGGAGCAGCACTACAACTCCAAACCAGGCGTACAGCCTTAAAGCTGTATTACTTCCAAAGAAACGTTTCCAAAGAAGGCTTCACTTCATATCAGTTCTGAAATTTTTTGATGAATGAGCCTCTGACAACATACACATATACAGCATATGAGCAACGATATGAATGATGTTCGAAATTAAAATGAACTTTTAAAACATACAAGTAGTCACGCCTTCTTGAGTCTTCTCCAAAACCCCCCTCCCTTCCCCCATCCTGTGATGATCACTTGAAAACTACACACACACACACACCCACACACACACACACACACACACACACACAGTCTTCACAGCTGAGGGCGAGCACCTCGTCTGATCCTGCCAAGAAAGCATGGCTCACGATTTCAAACCTTACATGTACATCTCGGAAGATACCATGGATAATGACGCAAGCGGTTCTGATTCCAAACCGCCTGAACACTGGCAAAACACTTGGAAAAAGAAATCTTTCCTTTCATTGATCGATAATGAAACGGACATTTCATAACCGGACTGTTGAATTTCTAGTACAGCTATCGCAGTTATACGGGCAATTTCGGGTGAGCTGTTGGACAAAATCATAAAGATATCAAAGAAAACTGTCACAGATGTTTAATTGATCACCCCAGCCAAATGCAACATGCCTGTTCGATCCTGACGGATATTGTTTGCACGTAAATGCTTGCAGAATTCTGAAAAAACTTTTTAAGCCGTGGTTAAAACATAGTAGCAGGAGGCCTGAAAATTGTGGGTTTTTGCAAGCAGTTTCCATCGATAAAAATCACTTTGTCGAAGCTGTTGTGAAAATGATACAATTTCAATAGCCTCCTCAGACCCGAGCTTCGGTTTTGCCTGCATTTTATGCCCACAAATGTGGACGCCAGGTTGTAGGAGGTTACGACGGTTTATCGCTTCAATTAAACCAGGATTTATTTCTGTGCAAAAATCGTTTTCAGTTCTGATTCTTTTAGCGCCTGAAGGCAATTTATCGCCAAGTCGCTTCCATGTAGCTCAGGGGTCCCCAAACTTTTTCCAGTGAGGGCCACATAACTTTTCCCTTCTCTGATGGGGGGGCAAGGGTCAGTTTCTAACAGAAAAAGTGTGATAATCGCGGGGGTCCCTAAATGTAATCATTTATTGTTTTCCAGAAAAC
>JAOUQX010000041.1:7381916-7393298 GCA_028566295.1 Liobagrus marginatus | reverse complement strand
CTGTCGGGCTTTCTTCACTATGCGGTCGATGTGGTGTGACCATTTCAAGTCATGTGAGATATGGACACCCAGGTAACGTAAATTAGAAACGGAAACCAGAGTCTGTCTTCCATCAGAGCATGTGAAACATGTGGCAAGGAACACTGATGGACTACAAAACACCACCCTCCAGGACAATGAATGCGGACGCTTCACTAGCACAGGAGCTAAATACCTTTTATGCTCGCTCTGAGGCTGCAGCAAACAGCGCCAGAAATGCTAATAGCACTAATGGTGCTAGCCTTTCTATCAACGCTGCTGATGGAATGCAATCGGAGAGTGCGGAAACGGACATCGCGTTCATCATCTCAGAGCATGACATGGGAGAGCAAATACAAGTAAAGCTGCAGGACCAGATGGCATCACAGGTCAGATCTTTAGAACCTGCACTAGCTCCGGTATTTACAGAGATCTTCAACCTCTCCCTGGAGCAGTCTGTAATCCAAATGTGCTTCAAACAGTCTATGCTTGTTCCTGTACCAAAGAAACCCCAGCCTCCCTGCCTTAACGACTACCATCCAGTATCTCTAACCTCCACGTCCATCACGTCATGTGATGAAGTGCTTTGAAAGATTAGTAAGAGATTTCATCACTTTGATCATGAACGTGACTTTCATCACGTTACAGTTTGCATATCACCCTAACCGCTCCACTGAGGAAATGATCGCACACCTCCATCACACAGCTGTGGACCACCTGGACAACTGAAAAGGGAACTATTAACTTCTAAAAAATTACTTCTAAAATTACTATAAACTATGCTGTTTTTCAATTATAGTTCAGCTTTCAGCACCATAATTCCCTCCATACTCACCTTCAAGATGGAGGTCCTAGGACCCATCCCTTTTTTTTCTGGATCTCCAACTTCCTCACAGACAGACCACAAGGAGTACAGGTGGGCAAACACATCTCACCTACCCTCACTCTCAGCACTGGAGTCCTCCAAGGTTGTGTTCTATGTACCCTGCTGTACTCACTGCACACGTATGACTGTTTTTCCATTTCCAACTCCACCACTCTTGTCAAGTTTGCTGACAACAGCGTTGTGGTGGGCCTGATCTCCAACAACAATGAGACGGCCTACCTTAAGGAGATCAAAAACCTGTAGGCATGGTGCCAGGAATACAATCTCCTCCTGAACCTCAGCAGATGTTGGACTTCAGTACAAAGCAGGAGAAGAGGACCTACCAACCACTCACTATCAACCAGACCCCAGTGGAGAGAGTGGACAGTTTCCGATATTGGCGGTATTCACATCACACAGGACTTGTCATGTCATGCCACATCCACCACACAGTTAAGATGCCCGGCACCATCTTGTACACCTCATTCTCTGATGCCTAAGAGACTTTGAACTGCCCTCTCAGGTACTCTAGACTTTTTACACCTGCAACGGTGATAGCATTCTGACAGGCAGCATCACAGCCTGGTTTGGGAACAGCACCAAGCAGGACAGACGAGCTCTACAGAGGGTGGTGCAATCAGCTGAACATTCTATCCACACAGAGGTTCCTGACCTGCACACCATCTATAATAAACGCTGCTTGACCAGGGTCAGGAAGATTGAGAAAGACCTCAACCGCCCCAACAACGAACTGTTCTCACTGTTGCGGTCAGGGAAGCGTTTCCGCTCCTTGAAGGCAAATACAGAGAGAATGAGAACCAGAACTCTCTTTCAGAGAGGCGCGACGAGCAGCCAGCTAAAGCAGCGCCATCTTACAATACTCTTTCACACTCATGCTTGCATTGCACACAATACATAACGTATACTACATACATACAGGTGCATCTCAAATTAGAATGTTGTGGAGAATTGATTTTATTACTGCCTCAATTCGGCATGGCATGGAGGCAATCAGGCGATTCAAGATTCAAGGAGCTTTATTGTCATTCCATCTTATACATCTGTTGCAATAGACAAAGGAACGAAAGAACATTTCTCCAGGACCATGAAGCTACATATAACACAGATTCACACAAAAGGCCTAGCAGGTTCAGCTTCTCGATCAGGTGCCTTTTGTGTTGAATGCTGAACTGAAGTCTATCAACAACATTCGTACGTACGTCAAGTCTTTATTTTCCAGGTGGATGAGGGTCAGATGGACTGTTGTGGCGATAGCGTCGTCCGTAGAGCGGTTTGGACCATATGCAAACTGCAGAGGGTCCAGTGAAGGTGGTAGCTGGTTCTTGATGTACCTCATGATGAGCCTCTCGAAGCATTTCATCACAATGGGTGTGAGTGCGACGGGACGATAGTCGTTGAGGTAGAACACTGAAGACTTCTTTGGTACAGGGATGATGGTGGTGGGCTTGAAACACGTAGGAACAACAGCGCTGCTCAGGGAGATGTTGATGATGTCTGTGAGGACATCCGCTAGCCGTGCATTCCCTGAGTACTCTGCCAGGAATGCTGTCTGGATCAGCAGACTTTCGTGGGTTAACTCTGAGTAGAGTTTTCCTCACATCAGCACTGGTTAGACAGAGCACCTGGTTGTTGGGAGGAGGGATGGTCTTTCACGTTGTTCTGTGTTTCAAATCGAGTGTAGAAGTCATTCAGCGCATCTGGGAGGTAGGTGTCGCCGTCACAGACAGGTGAAGTTATCTTGTAGTTGGTGATCGCCTGGATGCCCTGCCACATGCGCCGTGTATCTCCACTGTTGTGGAAGTGGCTGTGGATTTTCTGAGCATGTGCGCGCTTTGCCTCTCTGATGGCTCTTGCTGTTTTTAGGGCCATCTCGTCCACTGCTCTGAAGGCAGAGTCTGTTTCCTTTAGCAGTGCACGCACCTCTGCAGTCATCCACGGCTTCCACATCACGTCATCTGTGCATTTGCTTATGTAGCTGGTAACTGATGCAGTGTACTCCTCCAAGTTAGTTGATTCGCCCTTGGTGCAGCCTCCCTGAACATATTCCAGTCAGTGCACTCGAAACAGTCCTGTAGAGCAGAGATGGCTCCTGTTGGCCAGGTTCTCACCTGCTTTAGAACCGGATTTGAGCGCCTAACGAGTGGTCTGTATGCTGGAATTAGCATAACAGAGATGTGGTCTGAGTATCCGAGATGGGACAAGGCTTCACCCGGTAAGCTTAAGGGTATGTTTGTGTAAACAAGATCAAGCGTGTTTTTCTGTTTCGATGCACAATGCACATGCTGATAATATTTAGGGAGAACTATTTTGAGATTTGCATGGTTGAAATCTTCGGCGATAATAAACAGTCCGTCGGGGTGTGCATTCTGCAGATCACTAATAGCCCTGTAGAGAACACATAAAGCCTCTTTAGCATTAGCGCTGTGGGGAATGTACACTCTGACAATAAACACTGTTGCGAATTCCCGTGGAATGTAAAATATCCTATATTTAACAGTCACAAACTCCACGAGCAATGAGCAGTATTTAGAGACAAGCACAGAGTTCTTGCACCATTCCATGTTGACGTAAATACAGACGCCACCACCATGAGTCTTACCGCACAGAGCTGAATTCCTGTCAGCATGAAACGAGACTACCCCGTCTAGCTGGATGGCTGAGTCCAGAACTCTGTCGCTTTGTATTTCCGTGAATACAAAAACGCAACAGTCTCTAAACTCTCGCCGTGTTGTCCGTTCGAGTCGAATGTAATTAAATATATGATCCCAAGAGCGAACGTTGGATAAAAGAATGGACGGAATAGCTGGCTGGCTAGGGTTTGCTTTTAGCCTAGCGCAAACACCCGCCTGACTGCTGCGCTTCCGCTTCCTCGAGCACCGCTTTTGTCGTCCTCTCCCTTGGTCATTGGCATGGGTGGCATGGCGCAGGTTGGTGTCTGCATAATTTTTAATGTCAAATAATGTCTGCCGGTTGTACACAAGACCACTGTCTCGGGTATCCATGTGATATCAGACGTCGTGCTGTAAACAACATAAACAGCACCATTTGGTTCCGGAGAGGCCGCTGCGAGCTTACTGTCGTGCCACCATCTTTTTGATTAAAGGCGGTGGCCTTTGACGGTGGCCTTCAGCTCATCTGCACTTTTTTTGGTCTCTTGTTTCCCATTTTCCTCTTGACAATACTGCATAGATTCTCTATGGGGTTCAGGTCTGGTGAGTTTGTTGCCACTAACAATCATGCCACGCTCAAAATCAGTGACACCACATTTTTCACATTAGGATGGTTGATGCAAACAATTTGTTAATTCATTAATTGCGTGTATAGTGTAATAAAGTGCTCAGTGGACATATATATTAATCTCTGCTTCATATTTTTATATTTCCCTTTCTCCTTTAGGTGTTTATGTCAGTGGATGAACCTGATGGGATTGGTCAGGACACTCCATGTGAGAGTGATAACACTCCCACCATGAACACCGTGGTTAATCCGGTCGCTCTGGCTCCTGACGAGAGGTCACTAGTCGAGTTTGACTCTCCAGACTCAGGCCTCCCTTCTTCTAGGAACTACTCCGTAGCGTCAGCACACTCCCAGATTTTGTCTAGCATTGACGATGGACAGAGTATGGAGGAGGAGCCAGGATATGAGGCCACAGCGAGAGGTGGAGTGGGAGAGTTGAGCAGGCAAGACTCTCTGGGTGCGGACAGGCTGTGCAGTCAGCTGTGTAAACTGGTCACTAACAGTGAGGATGCTCCACTATCCTTCTCCTCATACACGGTAAACTCACAAACAAGGATCAGTAAAATTTACATGAAGCCATTTCACTTTTGTTGTAATTAATTCTTTATTTTAAACTACATTTAATTCTTTTTATCCCACCTGATTCTATAGAATGGCGTATATACTTAAATTATATTTAATACATTGTTGTTGTTGTTGTTTGTAGTAGTAGTATTGTTGTTATTATTATTATAATAATAATTATTATTATTAATATTAAATGGGAACCACTATAGACATGTATTTAAATGTATGGGTTTTATAATCTCTTGCAGATTGAGATGTTGGACACAGTGGCTCTGAACTTGCATAGGATAGACAAAGATGTTGCCCGCTGCGACCGCAACTATTATTACTTTACTACGAGCAACCTGGAGAAACTGCGAAACATTATGTGCAGGTCAGCCAACCCTGGAGCTGAGCTTCTAGCTTACCACTGTTCTAAACTGTAGAATATCTGAAGTATAGGTCTGCTCCAACAGTCTCCACTCAGTCTGATTTCTCCTCTTCTTTACTCTCAGTTACGTGTGGGAGCATCTTGAGGTGGGATATGTGCAGGGCATGTGTGACCTTCTGGCCCCTCTGATGGTCATTTTGGATGATGGTGTGTTTGTTTTTTAAGTTTTTTCCCCTGGTTGTTGTTTAATTGTTGTAAAATGCTTGTTCATATACAATATTTAGGCATGAATTATATTCATCACATCACGTGTTTTTTAAAAACTCCAAACTTCTTTAAGGGCTTTCCACTGAATTTTGGGGTGGGGATATGAGGATTTTCTCATTCAGCCACAATAATATTAGTGAGATCAAACACAGGGGATGAGGTCAGGGCTCTGTGCAGTAGACAGCGGCATTGTCATGCTGGAACACTGTTTGGGTCTCTTAGCTCTATTGTAGGGAAAATGTAATTGGACAGTTGTGTGCTTCCAAACATTTAGCCAAATTGTGTGTATCTGTTGGGCTCCTAAATTTGTTTTACTTAATGATAGATAGACAGACAGACAGACAGATAGTGTGACGGTCGGCTAGCAGAGTTGCAGCAGTAAGGGTACCCGGACGCAATCGCAGAAGACATGGCTTTTATATAACAGCTTGTTAACACAAAAACTCAGACTAGTAAGCACAAAACCGACATGCAGTGACATGAAGCACAAGGACACTGACAAACAATAACACACACAGAGGGGAGAAAATGAAGGGCTTTTATCCTCTGTGTGGTGATTAGCAGATTAGATGCATGTGTGTGCAATCATTTCACAAACCAGGTGTGGATTGCACACACATACAAACAGGTAGTCCACGCCCACTTTGAGGAGTTTCTTGATGCCGTCATCTAGGGCCAACCGGATGTAGTCCGTAGGCGTGACAGATAGATATATATGTACTTTATTTATTTGTTAATCCCAAAGGAAATTCAAGCAAGTAACAACACACAAGATGACACATTAAAAAACAATAAGATAGCATCATTTTGTATAGTGTTATTAAAGACATACCACAAAACAAGTTGTTTATTGCCATTTGTTCTTAACAGCTTTAATTTAACTAGCTTTTTGTCCAACTCTAATTCAAATCCATTGTATATTTTATGTTAGAGCTACATGTTTAACTGCCTTATTTATATTTAAAGATTTGTTTTGAGGCTTTTTATGCCTTTAATTGATAGGACAGAGAGTGTAATGAAGCGGGAGAGAGATTGGGGAAGGGATCGTGAAATGACCTTGGGCCGGATTCGAACCCGAGTCGCCCGCAGCGCAAACACGCTGAGTATATGTCAGCACAAGCACGCTACCGCTGCGCCACTCCGCCGACAGTTGAATGCCTTATTATAGCATAAATGATCATATCATTATGAAGAAGGCTTAATTTAGTCTTAACAGCTGTGTCCATGAGGTGTGCTTCTTCTCATTCTCTCTCTCTTGTTCTCTTTTTCTTAGAGTGCCTTACCTACAGCTGTTTCACCCACTTAATGAAGCGGATGAGTCAGAATTTCCCTAATGGAGGAACCATGGACACTCATTTCGCCAATATGAGGTCTTTGATCCAGGTGATGTTTCCTTCCCCCTCTGCCATCTGGATAGAAACTCCTACAGTGAGAGAGATGATTATTAATGAGCTGTCACCTTTGCTGCTTTTACAGATTCTGGACTCTGAGTTGTTTGAGCTGATGCACCAAAATGGAGATTACACTCACTTCTACTTTTGCTACCGCTGGTTCCTCTTAGACTTCAAGAGAGGTATGATGACATCTCTAATGCAAACAGTTATCTTTACTGCTATTCTAAAAGACTGAATGAATCGGCTTATTGCCGCTTGCTATGTGTGTGTGTGTGTGTTAGAGATGCTCTATGAGGATGTGTTTGCCATGTGGGAGGTGATCTGGGTGGCACCTCGGATCTCCTCACAGCATTTTGTACTGTTCATTGCACTGGCTCTGGTGGAGGTGTACCGGGAAATCATTCGCGACAACAACATGGACTTCACAGACATTATCAAGTTCTTCAACGGTGAGACAATTATTTTCCAGTTTCTGTGTTTACTTAACTTAAACTTGAGGTCAGCAGGCCAAGTTTTAGAGGTTTATTACCCTATAATAACACAGTTTTGAACGTGTAATAAATATAAACGCTTGCATAGTTCAGTACTGTTGTTATTGTGCCAAAGATAGAACTAAAAACAGTGAATAAATATATACTGCACATTACATTTACAGAATTTGGCAGACGCCCTTATCCCGAGTGACTTACTTATTATACCCAAACCCTTTTTTTTATTTTTGGGTTTTTATACCTTTATGCTATAGGACAGGGTGAAATGAAGTGGGGAAAGGATCAGGAGATGACCACGAGTCGGATTCGAACCCAGGTCGCCCACAGTGCAAACGCGCGGAGTATATGTTGGCGCAAGTGCGCTACCGCTGCACCACTCAGCCAACGACTTACATTTAATCCATCTGTGCAGGGGCTTAGCAGTGGCAGCTTGGTGGTTCTGGGAATCTTCGGACCAGCAATCCAACACCTTAAGCTACCACTTCCCCCAGTTCTGCATATCGGTCACATAAACATGTCGATTCAGTTATCTATCTTTTTTGAAAAATCAGTATCGTCGATCTGTATACTTTATTAGCTATTTGAACAATAGTGCTTGGAGACTTCCATATATGTTCATACTCCAGATTTAATTTTATTCTTACTCCAATATTTACCTCCACGAATTTCCACCAGATTTTAAAGCATAGCTTTGAGGATTTGCAAATTTAGCCATAATAGTATTAGTGCAGTCAGACACTAATAGTTGGAGAGAAGGTCTGGGGTGCAGTCAGTGTTCCACTAGATTGCCCTGCTTATTGCTAGTATTTAAAGCACTTCTCCAAGTCGCCCTGGATAAGGTGCCTGCTAACTGTCATTAATGTAAATGTAATCTAAACGTATATCCTTTGTTGTGCCTAATAGAAATGGCTGAGCGGCATGATGTCCAGCACATCCTGAGGATAGCACGCCAGTTGGTATACAAGGTGCAAACGCTCATAGAGAACAAGTGAAGCGCTCCAAATAAAGGTCCAGTCAGTAATCCCGCTACTGAGAGAGAGAGGGAAAAGAAAGCATGCTGGCTCCCAGTTATTCCCCTGGAGTAAAGCGATGACACTGCTTGGGACCTGCAGCTAGACTAAATGGCCAGAAATTGTTCTTTTTGTGTCCTTTGCCTGTAATGGAACGCCATTGTGTTGGCTGTTGGACTTGTCTGCATGCATGTGGGATTTGAGCACACTGTGACCGATTTTTCTCTTTTTTCCGTTTTTTTTGTCCGCTCAACTATTACAAGCTGCATAATTCGCTGGCTCCTTTCAGCGTCCGTTTCTGGGGAAAAAAAGAGAACTCCAGCCTCAAAAATTCTACAAAATTCCACAATTTTAGTTCTGTTTGTACCAGTGGCCGTTTTTTTCTTTTCAGCCAAACGTACAGAAAGTACTCCGCACTTGTCCATGACTCTCAGGAGAAGCCCCCTTTTTCACGTCGTCTGCCTTTTATTAGCTATGGCACTGTACAGTACAGTTGAGCACTGTTTTTTTGAATCCACACAGCCTGATATTACAGTACAGAAAAAGCAGAAGCTGCCCAATGGCTAATCCATTAAAGAACTAAGCCACGAAGAAGTCATTAAAGCATCGATTTGTGACCAAAAGGACTGTGCCAATCATATGACTTTGTCATAGCATTTGTTTGTTTTGTGTTTGTATTTGTCTTTGCTGGCCTTGTTTTCTCTTAAGGATCTTCTGGAACTGTTCTGATAGTTGATTAAAAGTAAAAGACATACAGGTGGTTACTTTTGCACTTTTGCACATCCCTTTCTTCCTCAGTCCACAAAGAGAAAACTGGGAGGAGGTACAATTCCCAGAATCCTCTCTGCTCCGGTTGAGAGTTTGCTCTGAAATGAGATTGAATTGTAGACACAGAGGTGAACTGCTTCCATGTGGCAAGGCTGTGTAAAAAAAAAAAAAAAAAAAAGGCCATTGGGATGTATGTCGGTGTGTTTCTTCGAGAAAGGGTGACAATACGGTGCATGTCTTCTTTACACACTTTACAAACTGGTATGTAATTGTACACACATTTGCAACTTTAGTAGGTGAGTCCTAAGTTTAGACCTGGCTTGCTGAACAGTATAGACATTCCTGAATTATTAGGAAATCTTCAAGTTCCCTGCAGACGACAATCACATTAATGCCTAGTCCACACGTACACGTATTTTTATAACCTTTTAAGAATATAATATATTTTTATACGTTTTATAACGTTATACAAAATAATCGAGTCCACACAAGCACGGTGTTAAAAAAATCTCCGTCCACATAAAAACGCAAATAAAAAACTATAAACACTGTCAAGCGTTATGCTGGCCAATCAGAAGCCTAAAAAAAGGTTATTTACAGGTTACAATAGGCTAACATGGTGCACTCAGGAAGGGAGAGTCACACTTTTGGACTGATAATTAATGACTGTTGTCATAAGAATTGACCTGCGTAGTATTGCATTCTGATGCCTGTGTTAGGCGTTATAAAGGGAGAGCGGTGCATGTATCTGTGTACATGTTATTAGCCCTGTTAGCACAGTTTATGAGGAGTCATAATATTTTGGCTAGGTCCGCTATTGCACAGACTCGCTTCATGTAAACAAATGAGATGGCGACGTCTCAAGACAACTTGTCTGGTTTCACTTTCCAAATGGCAACACTGCATCCGGTGTTTGTAAAAATCTTAAACTTGTACAGAGTTTTTAAAAATCTTCAGTTTCAGTGACCAGATACTGCGTTTGCCTGTGGACAAGCGGCTAAACCGCCTAGAAAAAGCTGCGGTTTTGAAAATACTCATGTTCGTGTGGACAGGGCCTCAGTACATACAGCACTCCTGGTGCTTAAAACTTAAACATGCCCCTTAAGGTCTTCCCCTTTCCTGAGCAACTGCTGCCTAATTACTTCAAACCAACACCTCCCAAAACAAATCCCTTCAGATTATTTTTACGTCTTTTAAGCTTCTGTATCCGTTATCAGGTAGTTTCTTACAAGCTCCATAGTTTCAGTGCCTCAGTCCCTGCTAATCAGTTGTCTTCATATCGTGAGTGGGTGTGCAACGGACACGACACATCCTATGAACGATTACTTCCAAAAGGAGCTTGTGTACCAAAGCCTCCAGAACATCGTATTTAGTGTCACGTGCAAGCTTTATGCATAACTCAAAGACTGTTGAAGAAACAAACATTTTACTGTATTCGTAATCGTATATCGTAATTTTTTACTTTATTTTTACCTCCTACCCACAATTTCCTGTTATTGAAGTGTAAATAAAAGTAAAGTAAAACCCCTGGATTTATTCTCTGAGGCCCATAACTGTATTTTAATCTCTATTTTTTACGTTTGGTTGTAGAGATGTAAGTGGAAACTATACAGCTGGAATTTGCCATGCCTTTGTTACATGTTGACTGTTACAGTCCTTATTCATTTTACTATTTTGTTCTTGGTTGCCAAACTCTGAATGCTGAAATATGTATTTTAATTGATGTATAATTTTACCTTGAATGTATTACTAAAAAAAGTTGTTCCTAACATATTTTGACACAATCAATCATTTTGTTCAAATGAAATGATCTATTTGCTTTTTTTTTTTTTTTTTAAACAGTGAAGAAAAAAAATCCAGGAACATGGCCAGGTAGCCTCATTCTTGCTTCAGTTCTGGCTGGGTCCCCGACCCAAAACTGGTGCACACACTGAAAACAGATACAAACATTCCCTTTGCGTCAGATGCAGCCTAAGCCCTGTAAAACGAGTCTTATCCATTGAAGTGGCCCAGATCTGGCCTGCTCAAAGCGGAAGGGTTTAGATCGAATCGCTTTACATGCAGTGCAAAAGACACAGACGCAGGTCGTGAACACATATTTCTTAAAGTGTAAGCACAATCACAGTGGCTACAACATTACTAAACAGTTTACTGACAATAACTCATGCTGGATTGAGCCAGCACGGGCTCAATATACACACCCTTATTTGAGTGTTTAACTGTCCACAGGTGTGTGTGGTTGAGTGAGTGAGATTGTGTGTGTGTGTGTGTGTGTGTGTGTGTGTGTGTGAGTGTGAGTGTGTGTGTGTGTGTGTGTGTGTGTGTGTGTGTGTGTGAGTGTCTGTGTGTGTGTGAGTGTGTGAGTGAGTGCGAC
>JAOUQX010000041.1:7344968-7355131 GCA_028566295.1 Liobagrus marginatus | reverse complement strand
CCGCCGTGTGATGCGAGTGAGTGCCCGCCGTGTGATGCGAGTGAGTGCCCGCCGTGTGATGCGAGTGAGTGCCCGCCGTGTGATGCGAGTGAGTGCCCGCCCCATGAGAGTACGAGTGAGGCAGAGTGCATGGGTGCGAGAGAGGTCGAGGGCGTTTCCCCTGTATTTACAGAAACCGCTCCTGAGCCGGGGGAGAGGCCCAACCCAGCCGTGTGCCCGAACAGCCGACTGCAACCTGGGCGAGAACAGCGCAGGTGCAGATTCTTCACGGCCCGGGGCCACCCCATCCGCCCCACCCTCGTCCATCTGCGGTGGTACTCCGACATCTGGGCCCCCTACCGGAGTCCCCAGGCCCCCCCCCGGGGACCTGCCAAAAGACTGTGGGGTTTGCGTTGCACACCCGGAGTGTGCGCTTTAAGGGGGGGGTTATGTAACGTGGAAGCGCGGCTTCCCTATGTTTTTGTGTTCCGTTTGTGCTTCACCCAGTTTATGCTTGTCACGTCACTGTGCACACACAGCACACACACGCCGATGAGGCACGGCTGATTGTTAGGTTAGGTAGTTACGCGCTGTGCCTTGGGTTAATCAGGCACAGCTGAGTTACGTTAAATAGCAAGTATAAATGAACGCACCGAGACTAGCGCCAGTGCAGTTCGTCAACCATAGTTACGAGGATGATTTGCTCGGTTTGTGTTCAATAATAATAAAAGTGTGGTTCATCTCAAGCCTGCGATTGGGTCATCACTCATCCAAACCGGGTTTTCATCCAGCTCCGTCGAGCAACCGTGACAGTGGCAGCACTCCTACACATATTTCAAAAAGGCAACTTCTGGATATGACGCAGAGCACATGCACTGAACTTCTTTGGTCGACCATGGAGAGTCCTGTTCTGAGTGAAACCTGTCCTTGGCAATCTTCTTATAGCCTAGGCCATCTTTATGTAGCGCAACAATTCTTTTTTCAGATCCTCAGACAATTCTTTGCCATGAGGTGCCATGTTGAACTTCCATTGACCAGTATGAGAGAGAGTGAGAGCAAGAACACCAAATTTAACACACCTGCTCCCCATTTACACCTGAGACCTTGTAACACCAAGGAGTCACATGACACCTGGGAGGGGAAAAAGTCTTATTGGGCCTAATTTGGACATTTTCGTTTAGGGTTATACTCACTTTTGTTGACAGCGGCTTAGACATTAATGGCTGTGTGTTGAGTTATTTTAAAGGGACAGCAAATTGAAACTGTTATACAAGCTGTACACTCACTACTATACATTGTAGCAAAGTGTCATTTATTCAGTGCTGTCACATGATAAGTTATAAAAAATATTTACAAAACTGTTTGGGGTGTGCTCATGCGAGATACTGTACATACATACGTTCAAACCCACATGAAGAAAAACACAGCTTTGTTATCCAGATAGATATCCAGATAAACACAGCCTTGTTAGAGAGAGACAGAATAGCAGGCGTAGTCAGGGAATGATCAGTGGTCGGTAATGGGCAAACAGGAAGAATAGGTTTTGTTGGAGCGAACAATACTTTGCATTGTGTGTGTAATTCAGGTGGTTTAAATAGTCTGCTGATGTGGAATAGGTGTAGGTGCAAACAGATATGGGTAATGCCGTTTTAATATTCAGTGGAGTGAGATGGTTGGAGGCGGAGATCTTGACAGTAATGAGAGGTAGTGTGAACTGGTGTCCCATTGCAACCTTCTACAAAGGCATGAACAACACTGTAGACATGCCAACCTCAAAACATGTTCTCATTAAAGTATTATAAATGTATACTAATACTAGCCCAAGCTAGGACGGTCAGGAATAGACTAATTTCGTAATGCTGGACTTTAGAATCTGATGACACAGCAGCTTTTACTGGCCAAGATGTCATCTGACTGACATGGAAAGCAACCAAGCATATTGTTTTGCTTAACCTCCTGTTTAGGGCCATAAACAATGTCAAGTCGATTTCATTTAAGAAAGTCAATTTAATAAGTACACTGCAAGGTGCCCGTGAGCTTTGCATCATTTGGAAAATCCAGTGCTTCACAAGCCCACTTTGCCAGTTTTAAAGAGGACAGATTCCTTCTTCGATGTGTCAACTAGTACGGCAACCTTGTTTCCAGGACAGACCATTAAAAAAAAAAAAACATGCATCTCATGGAAATCTGTGGACTCAAACAGGGTGACAGTCAAATTCCTGAACAAGTCAGGGGTTCATCTAAAGCTGAGAATAGGAATGCATAAGCATGAGCAAACGAAGCCACTCAAATACTATCTAGGAAAAAAAGAAAGGGCGCATATATACACAGCTCCTTGTTACGATATGTAGCTCCTCATGTCTACTTTTGGTTTAGTTGTGAAGCACAATCACTTAATAATATCAATATATTAATGGTTATTATTATTATTATTATTAAGTCATTCTATAATTCATTGTCTACCACTTATCCTGTTCAGAGTCACTGGGGCTCTTGAGCATATCCCAACTAACTTGGGTGTGAGTGAGGTGGGGTACACCCCGGACAATCGCCAGCTAATCGGAGGGCTAACACTTAGAGACAGACAACCATTCACTAGGCTAATTTTATGCCTGTGACTGCCACGCCTTTTAGTAACATTAGTACTCTAACATGTAACGCGATATCAGCGATATTTATACATGGAAATACGGAATTAATATTTTCAGATTTATGGTAAGAGCACTTATTTCTTTAGTGCGAGGCACTAGACGTGTGTATAGACAAGAAATCTAAAAAGACCAAATTAGACCAGAATATACAAAGATTAAGTCTAATTAATCATAGGGCTATGGTATATTAATAAAATATTACATTGTGCACTAGCGCAGATTAGCTAAACTAAACGTTGCTCCAGACACTAGCCTGTGCCTTGTGCTTTAGCTCAGTTTGCTCGGTGACGGACGGACGGATGGACGCACACACTCTCCCTCTATCTCCTGCAGCAAAAGCACGCATAGTGCCTAAACCTTAATAAAAAGCAGCTCTAAGCAGAACAGCACCCCAGATCATTCGTTTACAATTTTTTACTGGTGCTGTGCAGTCATTTGTTGTCATAAAAATTATTTGAATACGATTTTGTCTGCAGTAACGTGCGTAAAGTTAACATGACAGCCATTTGGTCCGAGGTGGGGGCAGGGCTCCGCTTGACATGCACCGAAAATGAGTGTATAAAAAATAAATCTAAAGAGACCACATTTATGATATTAGACCAAAATTAGTTAGCGATCTAAAGTACTATAATTACAAGCACTAATACAAGGGAGAAACTGACTTATTAGGTAGGGAACTGAAGCTACGTGCATTTTGTTTCATTAGCGTGCTGGATCAAGTTGCCGTGGTGACGCTGCAGTGATGTCGCGTTTGTTTAGCTACTAAGAGATCACAGTGATGTCGCATTTTTCCCCAGTAATTTTTATAAAATAACTTTTGACTCGTAGGCCCTAGAAACTTCAAAGTTGGTATAGGGTTATCATTTCAAGAAGAGAACACACGTATGAGACTCTGCGGGCAGACCCTCACCATAATAATTATTATATGCATATACATATGGAAATGAATTTTCAGAAAAGTTTATCCTTCATTGATATTATGCTACTGGCATTCATACAAATGGCAAACAATAACAAAGCTCCACAATTCTTGTAGCTTCTATGTTAGTTCTTGCTGCTTTCCAGAAGCTCTAAGGAAAAACATCTTCACTATTCTCTATCTTTATTCATCAGATAACTATAGCTCCAGCGTCAGCGTATTTTCTGCTGGAAACAGGTTCGCTCCAGTGTCCGTCTCAGAAGAGGCTTTACCAGGCCACTCAACATAAAACAAAGAAAGGAAATTTACAGTACACAAAGAAAGACAATCCAGGTCAAGTTCAGAATGTAATTCTGTATAGAAAGCAATTATGTTAGTTGTACTGCTAAATTACCTGACTGACAGCGAGCAAGATGAAATGCAGAGCAAAGCGTCTCAGGAAAAAAGACAAATACCAGAAACTTAATTCTTTAGCAGTGGCCTGAGAGAAAACGGAACAGCTTTGTCTTCCTGCATGCTTTTTATTAAACATTTTGTATTCCTTTCTAAAAGATGACATGTACCAGAAACAAAGTTCCTACAGAGGACCAGGAGTGTAATTATGTAGCAAGTTGACAGAAATTCCGATTTCAAAAGACTCCTTTAGATCTTTTAAGGAACTATAGAATTTATAATGTGTTACACACTTCCACAGAATTGTCAACAACAGTTAATTAGCAGACTTTTTAGGAGGAGTTTGTGGCTTTGATGTCAGACCTGCTCTGAACTGCCACCATTATCCATACTGCCATGAAACTGGAAACTTTTCTTGTTTGACCTTTGAGACTTTGTCATGCTTGAATAGTGTACTGAAGTAAGTTAAATTACAATTGTAACTTTGGCAGACTGACAAAGATCAAGAGGAGCTGGAAGCTAGATACATCTGCATTCATTATGGTTCAGTCTTCTGGGGTTAGCTAAATAAATAGAGGGCAACTCTAGGACAGTAGGAAGTGTAGCCTGCTCGCTAACTAGAAACGCTCCTGCCTAGAAACATTCCGCCATGTGCAAAACCTTCAGATACATATTTGATTAATGTTCCTAAACTGAGCCAGGAAAGATGAAATTCGAAATACAAGCAATGGTGTTTCTAGGGGATCCAGTTAAATGCTAAACCACTGCAAACATCAGCCTGCAACAAAAGCAAGACTTTAATATTAATCCCTAATTCTCTGATTGCACCCTAATAGGTGAGAACCTGGTCGACAGGAGCCATCTCTGCTCTAGAGGACAGTTTAAAGTGCACTGACTGGAATATGCTCAGGGAGGCTGCAACCAACGGCGAATCAACTACCTACTACAAAGCATTTCACTGTATGTTGTACCACGTATAATGTACATGTGACCAATAAACTTTGAACTTTACCTTTGAGCAGTACACAGCATCAGTGACCAGCTAAATCAGCAAATGCAGAGATGACACCATCATCTCCAAGTTCATCACCACACTTCTCAACCAGAAGCCGTGGATGACTGCAGAGGTACATGCACTGCTAAAGGAGAGAGATTCCGCCTTCAGAGCAGTGGACGAGACGGCCCTAAGAACAGCAAGACCCGAACTGTTGCGGTCCATCAGAGAGGCGAAGTGGGCACACGTGCAGAAAATCCACAGCCACTTCCACGACAGTGGAAAGACACAGCACGTGTGGCAGGGCCTCAAGGCAATCGCTAACTACAAGATAACTTCACCCGTCTGTGACAGCGACGCCTCCCTCCCAGATGCGCTGAACGACTTCTACGCTCGATTTGAAGCACAGAACAACATAGCGGTGAGGAAGACCATCCCTCCTCCCAACCACCAGGTGCTCCGTCTAACCAGTGCCGATGTGAGAAATTCTATGCAGAGTTAACCCAAGGAAGTCTGCTGGTCCAGACAACATTCCTGGCAGAGTGCTCAGGGAATGCGCAGATTAGCTAGCGGATGTCTTCACAGACATCTTAAACATCTCCCTGAGCAACGCTGTTGATCCTACGTATTTCAAGTCCACCAACTAACCCTGTGCCAAAGAAATCTTCGGTGTCCTGCCTCAATGTCTATAGTCTGGTCGCACTTACACATCCATTGTGATGAAATGCTTCGAGAGGCTCGTCATGAGGTACATCAAGACCCAGCTACCACTTTCGCTGGACCCTCTGCAGTTTGCGTATTGTCCAAACCTCTCTACGGACGACGCCATCGCCATGACCCTCCATCTGGCCCTCTCCCACCTGGACAATAAAGACTCATATGTATGATTGTGTTGAATGCTGAACTGAAGTCTATGAACAGCAATCATCCCACAGCATCTGATCGAGAAGCTGAACTTGCTGGGCCTGAACACCTCCCTCTGTAACTGGATCCTAGATTTCCTGACTGGGAGACCTCAGTCAGTCCGGATCAGCACCTCCAGCACCACCACACTGAGCACGGGATCCCCGCAAGGCTGTGTGCTTAGTCCCCTGCTGTTCACACTGCTGACTCGCGACTGTTGCGCACTGCACAGCTCGAACCATATCAAGCTCGCAAGTTCGTGATGGGTCCGATCAGAAAGAACGACGAGTCAACATACAGAGAGGCTTCCTGGTGTGGAGCCAACAACCTGTCTCGGAACATAGGCAAAGCCATAGGCATGGTTGTTGACTTCAGAAGAGCACAGAGCGATCACTCTTCCCCGGACATCAACGGAACCTCTGTGGAGATCAAGAGCACAAAGTTCCTCAGTGTTCACCTGGTGGAGAACCTCACCTGGTCACTCAACACCTGCTCCATCAGCAAGAAAGCCCAGCTGTGTCTTTACCTCATATGTAGGCTGAGGAAAGCGCAGCTCACTCCCCCCCATCCTGACCACGTTCTACAGAGGGACCATCGAGAGCATCCTGAGTACCTGTATCACCATCTGGTTTGGGAACTGCACCGTATCGGACCGCAAGACCCTACAGCGGATCGTGAGGACAGCTGAGAGCTGACCTCCTGCCGTCTGGAAAAAGGTAACGAAGCATTTGGGCCGTTAAACCAGACTGTCCAAGTTTTATTCACAAGCCATCAGGCTCCTCAACATGAACTGAAACACTCAGAAAACACTCATGCACAGTCACTTTAACACAATCAACACTTTCAGTCACTGTAATTATGTCTCATATCATCTACTGTTCCACTATTCCATGCTGCTATTGTTTACACTAGTTACTTTACTGTGTTACATAATGCTGCTAGTTTACTTAAATGCTGCCATCATTATTTAGTACATTTGCTATATGTTGCACAACCGTCGGCGCTATGTTCTATGTTGTATGCATCTCTCCCGTAGCATATTGTAGGTACTGTTTGTTTTGCCCTGTCTATACTTGTTGCACGTATCTCTTTGTTGTCCTGTTGTGTTATGTAACTCTCTGTTGTTCTGTTTTGTGTGACTGTGTATATGTACCATCATGGTCATACATTCATCATACATTGCAACAGCTGTATATGGTGTAATGACAATAAAGCTTCTTGAACTTGAACTAATAACATAATCCCAAATCCCTTATCACTGGTGGAAGGTAAATCAGACTCAAATTACCCCATTTAAAGCATGTTTCTATGTGACCATCTCAGAAGTGCTTTTTTAAAAACTGCTCAAACAATAATAGAACTATTGCCAATAAATTGTGTGCAAGCATACGTGTGTCTTCCTCAAACTGTTGCTACAAAAAATACACACTTGTCTAGAATGTGTTTATATGTCACACCCTTACATTATTCCTATACAGGAACTCAGCGGCACAAACACCGTTCCAGCATGACACTGTCCCTGTGC
The DNA here is from genome assembly GCA_028566295.1 of Liobagrus marginatus. Classification (NCBI taxonomy): domain Eukaryota; kingdom Metazoa; phylum Chordata; class Actinopteri; order Siluriformes; family Amblycipitidae; genus Liobagrus; species Liobagrus marginatus. The sequence goes on along the minus strand of JAOUQX010000041.1, from coordinate 7,347,767 downwards.
ACAAAGCTGCTGAGCTCCATGAAGACATGCTGCGTTCTGGTTGAAGTGGAAGTTTTTTTGTACCAGATGAGTGTCTGGTCTCACTAATACTGCTTAGGTCTAAATCTTCAAAGCAATACGCCAAAAATCATTTTCAGAGGCATAGAGGTTATTATAGCAAAAGGACTGAGACTAAATTTGGTACAGAACGTTTAAATCACATATAAATAGGATGGTTGCGTCCTAATACTTTTGTCCATATATTGTTCCAATAAAGGCATCTACAAACATGATTTAACAGCGTCAGGAATGTGACCATCGACCCTGCCCATTTATTTTTCCTGTCTTACACACCCACTAAAAGATAATGTATATTTTCTATAAAAACGTGTGCGTTCAGGTTCATGGCGCAATATAAAAACAAACAGGTACACATGTACAGTATGCGGTCCTATCATGCCTTCAAAACTGTAAGGAGCCCAGGAACATACTACCATTTTTAGTAAATGTCTAAACAAAAAGAACAGTAGCATGGAATCTTACCAGAGTCACTGAGTCAGATGCCAGGAAAATTAAATGGGTGTTTGGTTCTGTTTATGTATTCTACTCTAGACAGTAATTACAGCAAAACTATTAGACCGATTTCTGCAGAAGAGAAGCCCACCTCCCCACCTACTTGCAGCCACTTACTTGGAGAGCGATACACCTCCTGCTTTCCCAATAAGCTCCTCATGATGCAGAACAGCTTTATTCCAAGGAATGTTGAGAAATTTCAGAAGTGTCCGCATCCATTTCTCTGGATGCAAGACGAGTTGCTCGTAGTGCATGGGCAAGCACTTGTCAGCTGCCTCCATACACTGAGTGTACATGGTCTCTATGGCTCGGTTCCATTTTGTGAGGCAGTCCCGGTAGCTGTTTAAATCAAAGCCAGCTATGGTTACTTTGCGGGAGATCATGGAGTGGACGGATGCTCTGCCGTCACGAATCATAAGGATAAATTTGGCCCGTGGGAAAATCTTGGCCAAGTACGAAAGGGACTTGAGGGCAAACGGGTCCTTGTTACACAGGTAAGTGGCTGGCTCACCATGCTTCACTATGATCTCCAGTAGGAAGGCCTGCATAGCCGAGTCAAGCACCTCATCAGTGACACCAGCTTCATCCAGGCGCATTTTCTCACGTCCAGAGCGGCTCCACATCTGCTTCATGGCCAGGATGCGGGGGATAACACGCGTCTCTTCACCGCAGCGGACATCCGGGTGCGCATCAAGCATGGCCCTCATCAGTGTGGTGCCACTGCGAGGCACGCCTCCAATAAATACGAGTGGCATATCCTTGTTGTAAACAAAAGGGGCACTGATGTTCTGTCCAGTGCGTAGTGTCGAATGCAGGCTGCCTAGCAGTGGCTGGCTTCGTTCCTCACGGTGGTGGCACTCCATTGCATGCCGACCCAGGTAAAACACTGTTACAGAGCTAATGACCAAGCAGGCAACCAGCAAGTTTTGCTTCAGTTTGCCAATCATTTTGGGGCCAGAGAAGGAGCCAGGGATGGGCCTGTGCCAGACAGGGTGGGTGTGTACTTGAAAAAAGGGGAGGGAAAAGGAGTCAGAATGACCTACTGAGGAATGGCCGTAGATCAGGATCTTTTCCGTGCAGCGCTCGTCGTGTTTCCACCTCCATCGGGCCTGCAAAAGCAATCCAGAAAAGAACCTGATCACCAATTTGGACATTTGTTTAAGTTGATTCACTTGGATACAAATACACTTAAATTTATGACATTTTTGTAGTCGCCTTATCCAAAGCAAATTACAATTATATCATTTATACAACTGAGCAGGTGAGGGTTAAGGGTTTAGATCTTTGCATAACAGACCAGCAGTGGCATATTGGTGGTTCCAAAACTTTAACTCATGACCTTACGATCGGTAGTCCATGCTTTAACCAGTGACTCGTATGCACTTGCAAATAGACTGCCACTCCAGAAACTTCTGAGTGCTACACAGATTTGAAGGCAGTGGCAAAATGCAAACAATATGCAGCACATATAAAAGTTTACCACACTGCACTGGCTCACACTCAGTGGTTTTGTAGTGAGGTTTTGTCCTGTGCTTTTCTTTGACCAAATGGCTGGCCACAAGCTGCCCTGAGCAAACTTCAGGCATAAACACACTTATGGAAGTCAGGAAGAGTAGGATACAGAACGAGGAAGTCACTACATCCCAAAAATCTGACAAGTAGAGTAAAAAATCTCTCTATTTCCCAGTTCATCTTTTAATCATAAAAGATTCCAGCTAACTTAGGACGTGAGGCGGGTAGACCCTGGACAATTGATAGTTCTGTAATTAACTAACAGAGACGGACAACCATTCATACTCACATGCACTCCTATGGACAATGTAGAGTATCAAGTTCACCTATGGCCAATCGCCTGTCTTCGGAGTCCTTGGGAATACCAACGCAAGCATGGGGAGAACATGCTAACCCAACACAGAAAGACCCTGGGCAGGAATCAAACCCATGACCTTCTTGCTGTGAGGCAGGAATGCTAACCACTCTGTCACCATGCCACCCCCCTCCTAAAATCAACATACAGTGAGGCCTCGACTTGCGAGTGACCCAACTGACGAGTTTTTTGAGATACGAGTCGTCTCTTGGCCGATTTTTGGATTTGAGCTGCGAGCTAAACTTCGTGTTGCGAGCCGGCTTATGTGGGTGGAGCGAACGTCACAATGTCACAATGAACGCGTCCGTGCAGCACGTGTCTCACTCGTGCACTTTAAGCGCATCCGTGCATCACGTGTCTCACTTGTTGTAACGTTGAAC
>JAOUQX010000041.1:7244456-7254789 GCA_028566295.1 Liobagrus marginatus | reverse complement strand
CGGAGCACACGGTAAGCTTTTTAACATGTTTTTGGCAGCTTTTTCACCCGTTTTTTTTTGTACCCGGCGTATAAGTCAACCCCCCCCATTTTGATATTAATATTTGGGTGTAGAAAGTCGACTTATACGCCGGAATATACGGTAGCTTCTTTATTCAAAGCACTCTCAAAACAAAACCTCTAAACACTATGCACAAACCAACAAGCAGTGACGTGAAACACAAGCACTGACAATGACACACAGCGGGAAAAGAGTGAGGGTATTTATACTCTGTAGTGATGAGGAGAGTGCTTTCAGGTATGTGTGATCAGTAGAGAGAACAGGTGGGAATTGCACACACATACAAATACATTGTCCACGCCCCTTTTGAACGGTTTGTCGATGCCTCCCCAACATCCGTAGCTGAGGTGGTCAAGGTGAGGAGTGACGTCCTCCGCCGAATAGGCAGACCTAAAGTCATCCTCAGGTGAGCTGGGCCTGGGAACGGAGCGATGTCCGACACCGAGCGGCAGCCGCAACATATACAACCATGGCCTTGGGCGAGAGGGTGGGATCAGGGTCTCCCTTCTTACTGCTCTCGGGCCTATCAAATTATTCATGGCCGGCACTAAGCTTGGGCATCTGGATTGGGCCGATACAGGGTCTGGGAGCTAGTTCGGGGACAAGACGAGGCTCTGGAAGAGGGTCGGGGCCAAAAATCGAGGCTTTATTATCTACGGGGCCGAAACTAGGCTCTAGAGCGGGTTCGGGGCTAGGACTGGGGACCAGTCTACTACTGGTCCAGCAGACCAGTCTACTACAGACCAACTATGGGGCTGATACGGGGCTCAGGAGGCGGTTCGGGCCGTAACTCGACTCTGGAGGGGGTTCGGGGCCGAAACTAGAGGCTTTATTATCTACTGGGCCGACGGGTGACTCGGAAACAGGATCGGGGACGTTACTTTCGTAAAGTAAATGTTCTGGTAGGTTGGTAGTAGGCTTTTCTCTAATACACTGTGTCTAATTGTCTAATACAATTTTGTTTTTTTGTCAGGGAAAGCAATATATTTTTGTAAATAGGGGAAATAATATTAATGTGTTTTTGTAGGAGACATACTTGGCCGTGCATTAAAAAATCTCGATGGGCTGCTAAGGATGCCATATGGCTGTGGAGAACAGAACATTGCCCTTCTGGCACCCAATATCTACATTCTTCAGTATCTTGAGAACACTGAGCAGCTCACCTCAGATATCCGTGAGAAGGCTACGGGATTCCTAAAGAGTGGTCAGTGATGTTTTATTTCTCATTTTAATTTTACTAGGCACCGTAACCATCCTGAATAGGGTCTTTCTGAAATAATCAGAATCGATCATTTGTGTTTACACAGGATACCAAAGGCAGCTGAACTATAAACATATTAGTGGTGCATATAGCACATTTGGCAGAGGAGATGAGAACACATGGTAGGAATTTTATATGGCGCAATTGCATTAATTATATAAATTTTTTAAATCCCAAAACATAAAAACATATATTTTGTAAATATACTATTATAAGTGTTTCACAAAAAAAAGAAATTGATTATTGACACAAATAAATCTCCAACACCAGGTTAACTGCCTTTGTCTTGAGGACTTTTGGCATGGCACAGCGTTACATATTCATTGATCCAGAAATCATTAATAGTGCAAAGCAATGGCTCATACGTACACAGAGAGCAGATGGCTGTTTTATACAACAGGGAAGTCTGTTCAACAAAAGAATGAAGGTATGTCTGATTCTAAGGCTCGCCAAACTAGAAGACAAATTTATGTAAATATTTCTTGAATTTCTGTTTTACGTGTCCATCATTTTCTTTCATTCCAGGGTGGTGTCAATGATGATGTGACCATTACCGCCTACATCACTACATCAGTCCTTGAAATGGATAATAGAGTACAGGTCTGAGCATGACACAGTTTTACATTTTAATTTCAAATGACACGAGAGTCATGTTAAAAAGTAATATTAGACTTCTCAGTGTAACTGAAGATTTTCAAATGAATGCATGTTTTCATGTACCATTATTTATGCCTCAATTGCAGAATCCTTTTGTGACAAAGGGACTGGAATGCTTAAAATCTTCTATTAGTAGCCTGACAAACACCTACACCACTGCACTCTTGGCCTACACTTTCAGTTTGGCTGGAGAGAGTGAAACTCGAGAGCAGCTACTAAAAAAGCTGGATAAAATTGCTCATATTGGAGGTATGAATTAAATAATTTGTTTTTCCAAATCCACCAATATTTGCCATTTTGTGGTCCTTTTGAGAATTGCACATAAGACTGCAGTTATGGCATTGCTACGGTGCTAGTAGTAAAAGTAACTTGATTCGCTTTCATTGATATACTTCAACATATCAGCAAATAATGCAATATGAACTATACCTAGCCACACTAAAGTAGCAAATATTTTTGTAATTCAGATGGTTTTGCATATGGTATCTCACAAAAGTGAGTACACCCCTCACGGTTTTTGTAAATATTATATTTACATTATATTTAGGCCTGTAGCAGGCATCATTAAACAAAAAATACATCAAAGACGACCAGCAGCTGGAAATCTATATCAGGCAAAAATGGGACCAAATTCAAACAAAACTCCAGAAACTCATAACCTCGATGCCTAGACATATTAAAACTGTTTTCAAAATAAGAGGATACACCATGGTAAACATGCCCCCATCCCAACTATTTGGAGGCCTCTAGCAGGCAATCAATAATAAAACGATAAATAAGATCTAATTAGAAATGTTCTCATTTTGTGTATAAAAGTTTAACATTCCTCAGTTTAAACATTTGTGTTATCTATGTTATATTGTGAATATTATGTTGGCTCATGTGATTTGTGGCAGATTATGTCTCTAAAAAAGCCCATTAAGAGATGCTAATCCATTGTACCACACAGCATTTTGACCCTTTGTCCCGAACATAGCATATTCACCGAATAGCCAGCATTTCTATCAGTGTGTTAAGTTTTATTAAGAAAATGTGCATGCTTTAATTAATTCTTTTTGCGGCATAGTTTCACCCATATTTTTCAGCGATTTGTCCAGAAGTAGCATCCCGCCTCACAAAAAACAAGCAATTTTTTAAATCCAGACTTTCATCCAATGGTTTAAAAGAAAAGAATAAGCACGGTCACAAAATGTCCCACATATTATTTGTTGGTTACATTGTCCCACACAAACTTTGTAAAATTAGAAGTGGTAGCTTACTGGTTTAGGTGTTGGACTGACGATTTGAAGACTGGGGTTTGATTCCCAGCACGACCAACTGCTACTGCTGGGCTCCTGAGCATTCCAACAGCTCAGTTAGATAAAATCTAAGTTGCTCTGTATAAGGGTGTCTGCCAAATTCTGTAAATGTACTTCCTGGCATGTAGCTATCTCTCAAAGAAGAAAGTGAATAAACCCTTATTATTATGATTACATTTCTGTTGTGTTTTCTGTTTCAGGTACAATGCAAAATCACAATCCCAGCTTTATGCATACAGAGACAAACGGTCTTAATTAGATTGTGCTTCTTTTCTTTAGATGGTCGTCTTCACTGGTCTCAGTCAGCATCAGATGGCTCCGGCTCTTTGTCAGTGGAAATCAGTTCCTATGTGCTTTTAGCTGTTCTCACTTCCAGTCAACTCAGTGCTGCTGATTTGGGCTATGCTAATAGAATAGTCAGTTGGCTGGTAAAGCAGCAAAATCCCTATGGAGGCTTTTCATCCACCCAGGTGCTCGATTAAATTGCATACAAATATATAATTTCTGTCCCAACTTCACTATCTCAAATGTTAAGGTCTGAACAATGAGCTCAAAAACAATACCAAACCTCGAACTATTTTAACAGAACTTAAAATGTAGATGAAAAACCATGAGGTTTCCACTAAGATTTCACTGTTAAATATTTAGCAGAGTTAAAAATACACCAGGTGAGTTTACCTGTGGTCCTAAATGTCTTTCTTTCATGTGTCCTGTAAATGTCAATAGTCAATAGTTTGATTTAACTGGCCATTTTTTATATCCAGTCTGTTATTACTACTCAACTAAAAAAAAAATCATCCATTAACAGCATTTGAAATTAAATTCACACTGAAACCAAGACATGTAGATGTATTTTTCCATTCTATACAGATTGAGTGAGTTTTTTTTTTTTTTTTTTTTTTTTTTTTGTGTGTTTTTTTGTATTTCACTTCATTTTAAGAAAATATCCTTTTTTTCAATCAGGACACAGTTGTGGCCCTCCAAGCTCTGGCTCTATACTCCACTAAAGTGTACAGCTCAAACGGTTCTAGCATAGTAACTGTAAAGTCAGCAGATGGACACAGTCACAACTTTGATGTGAACCAGAACAACAAGTTAGTGTACCAAGAAAGATCTTTGCAGGATGTTCCTGGAAAATACAGTGTTGATGTAAAAGGCTCCACCTGTGTGTCAGTGCAGGTCAGTGCAGCTTTAAACCTCCTGCCGAATTGAAGCTGTTTTAAACGTTTTTATATTGTAATTATGAATTTATTTTTCTGTCATTGCTCGAAATGATTATGATGTAACCCAGAATTGGGTAATAAGAATTAGAATTTTTTAATTCCCACTTGCAGACAGCTCTTTTCTACAATATCCCCACACCTGCTGAAATCAGTACGCTGAGCATCAGGGCTAAGACTGAAGGAAACTGCACAAAATCATTCGGACAAATGTTGGCCATCGAGTTCTCTGTCATGTAAGTTTAAACTACATTTTAAAGTAATGTGAAAAACTAACAGTAGCTTAGCGTTTATGTATTCTTAAATTCTGTTTACAATCATTTTATCCAATTGTACTGCAAATAATATGAAATAATAATAATAAAAAGGAATGTTTATGTATATGCATATATGTGAATTTAGAGATAAAATTCCACTTAATAGGTTTTTCTTTATTTCAAGGATGCATTATTTTGTCAAAATTAGCAGAAATGTATCACTGATATGAGAATATTCACAGTAATATCCCGAAATTCACTACTAACAGACTCCTTACAATTACTAATACAGAAATGTTTGTTTCTGCTCTTTGACTCGACAGGAGAGTAATTATTATTTTGTATTTGTGATGGTCGGCCGGCAGAGTTGCAGCATTAAGGATGCCCTGACACAAATGCAGAGTACAGGCTTCTTTATTAAAGCTTCTAACAAAAACAACAAAACTCAGCTATGGCACAAAACCGACTGAGCAGTGACATGCCGCACAAACACTGACACTGTTCGGTAATAACCCACACAGAAGGGAGAAAGAAAGGGGTTTTTATCCTCTGTGTGGTGATTAAACAATGAGCTGCATGTGTGTTTGTGTGATTAGTTCGGAAAACAGGTGGGAACTGCACACACACACACACACACACACACACACACACAGGCATATAGGTCACACCCGCTTTGCAGGATGCTGCCCTCTAGCGGCCAACTGGATGTAGTCCATGGGTGTGACAGAGCTCCCCCCCTAGGCGCGTATTCCGGGCGCGCCTAAGCTGCCATCGTTTACCTTCAGCGGGCCATTTGGGAGGCCCGGGAGATTCTGGTAGAGCCCCAGGCTGCCAGGTTGAATCCATGGGGCGGGCGCGGTGGACCCGGGCCATGGGGACCGTGGAGGCACCATTGAGGCCAAAGGGGAGAGCGACGGTCACGGCGAGGCCAGAGGGGGGAGCGACGGAGCCGGCGAGCTAGAGGTCATCGCTTGGTCTGTCTCTGAGGTGAGCGGGGGGAGCAAGGAAGCCGGTGAGGCCAAAAAGGGGAGCAAGGTACGAGCAACGCTCGTAGCCGAGGTGGTCAACCAAGCGACGTTCTCCGCCGAATAGGCGGCCCTAGCGTCGTCCTCAGGCGAGCTGAGGGACGGAGCGACGTCCTCGGCTGGGCCTGGGGACGGAGCGACATCCGTAGCCGAGCAGCAGCTGTCATTAGGTTCACTTTGGCCTGGGGGGGAGGAGGAGGGGGTTGGGGGGGACTTGGCCCTCCCTTTTTCCTACTGTCAGGATCAGGGCCGTAACCAGGCTTTATAGTCGGTTTGGGACTGTAACTTGGCTCTATAATGCGTTCAGGAACATAACTAGGGTCTCTATTGGGTTTGGGAACATAACTAGGCTCTCTAGTGGTTTCAGGAACATAATTAGGCTCTATTGGGTTCAGGAACGTAACTAGGCTCTCTAGTGGGTTCAGGAACGTAACTAGGCCCTCTAGTTGGTTCAGGAACATGACTGGGCTCTCTAGTTGGTTCAGGAACATGACTGGGCTCTAAAGTGGGTTCAGGAACATAACTAGGCTCTCTAGTGGGTTCAGGAATGTAACTAGGCTCTATAGTGGGTTCAGGAACATAACTAGGCTCTCTAGTGGGTTCCGGAACGTAACTAGGCTCTCTAGTGGGTTCCGGAACGTAACTAGGCTCTCTAGTGGGTTCCAGAACGTAACTAGGCTCTCTAGGGGGTTCAGGAAAGTAACTAGGTTCTCTAGGGGGTTCAGGAATGCGACTAGGCTCTGTGGCAGGTTCGGGGCCTAACTAAGCTCTTTAGTAGGTTCAGGAACGTAACTAGGCTCTGTAGTAGGTTCCGGAACGTAACCAGGCTCTGTAGTAGGTTCCGGAACGTAACTCGGCACGGTAGAAGTTTCAGGAACTAAATTAGGCTTTGGGTACCTCCGACACCGGAGGGGCGGGTCAAGCACCTTGGCCATCAGTCCGGGGTGGTCTGAACCCGAAGCGGATTCAGGTGAGTGGAGTGTAGGGGCAGGTGATACTGTCTCCGATGCACGTGGAGCGGGAGGCAGAGTCTTTGATGCAGGTTGAGCGGATCTCTGGCTGACCTGGTGAACCGGGTTGTCCTCTGCTACCGGCAACTGCGTCCTGGAAGACCTCAGAAGATGTATTAGGGCGTAATGTGTCTGTCCATACCTGCTCGGTGCTAATTCGGTTCGGTAGAGGTTCAGGCCTAACCAAAAAAGCACCGAGAGATCCTCCTCAGGCAAGCCGGTGAATGGCGCCAGCTTCAGGAACTCTGCAATGTACGTCTCCACCTCGCCATCTCCCTGGCGTAAGGACGGCAAACGCCCCAGTGCTTCTTCCCGTGTCCATAGGGTGAAGGCCTGTAGTGGCGCTGACTCACCAGTAGGCTGACGTCCGTCGGGCATGCCCTTCGCGGGCGCAGCCGGTTTATTGTGCTGGAGGGGGCGTGGCTCCTGTGCTTCGGTCCGATGAGCACGAGGCTTTCACTGCTGTTGGCGGCGGTGTCGAGGCTGGGTCGCGTGAAGCGGGGAGATCATCCTCCTTGTCGGACGCATCCGCTGACGGAGGCTCAACCGGTAAGCGAAAGTTTTCCCCGTTCTTCACGCACAGAGCTCCGTGATGCGCACGCGGAGCTGGAAAGTAAAACGGCACGAGCTCATGTTCTTCACCGCGTCCGTAGTGCTCCGAACACGGGCTGATGTAAGTGTCACTGAGCTCATAATCCGGCTCGCTTGCCAGCAAGTCATCCTCAGATAAATACCAGTCCGAACCGCCCTCTAATACCAGTAATCTGGCTTGGCGTGCTGGAGGGGTCGCGATCTCCGGTTTGCCAAGTGCACTCTTCTTCCTCCGCCGATTTAATCCCCGGTGCGTGTGATGAGCCCTGTTTTGAGGCGTTAGAGCCAAAGGACTTTGAACGGATTGCTAACCTGGTACCCGCATAGGCGTTGTCCCTGTTGTACGGGCTGGATGTAGGTGTGGCATCCCCGCAGAACAATCCGTGTTCCATCGCTGGGTGATGTGTCCTTCCTGGTTGGTTATTCTTTGATGGTCGGTCGGCAGAGTTGCGGCATTATGGTTGGCCAGACACAAATGCAGAGTACAGGCTTCTTTATTAAAGCTTCTAACAAAAACAACAAAACTCAGCTATGGCAGAAAACCGACTGCGCAGTGACATGCCACACAAACACTGACACTGTTCGATAGTAACCCACACAGAGGGGAGAAAGAAAGGGGTTTTTATTCTCTGTGTGGTGATTAGGCAGTGAGCTGCATGTGTGTGTGATTAGTTCGGAAAACAGGTGGGAACTGCACACACACACACACATGCAGACATATAGGTCATGCCCGCTTTGAGGGGTTTTCAGGATGCTGCCCTCTAGCGGCCAACTTGATGTAGTCCATGGGTGTGACAGTATTGTTGTTCTTATAGTCATTAGTGTTTGTTACAGTAATTAATACTTAGTTCTTCTTGTCTGTCCTCAATTTCCAGGTATAAGGGGGAGCTAAACAGCACTAACATGATCATAGTAGACATTAAACTCTTATCAGGATTCACCGCAGATCCTGGTGAGGTAAGGAGTTAACATCATCTCAATTTATTTCTCTTGTGTGTGTTGTGCTTTAAAGTATGTGGTTAAAACTTCTTTTACTTATGAGGAATACATATTTAATTCATAGTTGCAGAATCAGCTTATGGTGGAACGAGTTGATTCCAAAGATGACCATATTATTATGTATATAAAAGAGGTAAGAGGAAAATGCTGTGTAAATATGTATATAACATTATTCATTACTTAAATTAAACAATTGTGTTTTACCTGCATATGCACATAGATGCATATGGATGTATGTTTAATTTATTACACACAAAAAAACCCCCAGATATGATAGGGTGTGTGTATGTTTATATTATAATGTCTGGTGTATCTCCACCAGCTCCCAATGAATATTCCTTTGAACTATCATCTATACATTAAACAAGCTCTGCCTGTCAAGAATCTCAAGCCAGCTGTGATCAAAGTGTATGATTACTACCAAACGAGTAAGAAAGGTTTCTTGGTTGTTATTCTTTAAAACATTGTCGTTGCGAGTGTATTGCCTCTACTTACTGATTCTTTCATTTAGATGACCAGTCTGAGACGGAGTACAGCACCCCCTGTGTGTAAGCTTCCAGACAAAACGGCTCTGTCGTGTTTCTCCTTTGAGATCGGTATTTTCATTGTAGAAATAAATATTACGTATATTATATGTATAATTATTTCTTTAACTATGGTAATTAAAAACAATCATGTACTTGTGGTTTAGTCATATTTTTCGCAATTTTCTCTCACACATAAACAGTCACAATATCATCGACCCGAATGACTGTAGCTAAAATACAAGCTTATATTGAGTGAATCCTTTAATTCATCTTATTTACTCCAACTCTTTTTGCAAGTTAAAGTTGCTTCTGTCGTTTCTTCTTTGCGGGCGTGTTTTGGGTTTTCGTGGATGACTTGAAAAACGTTTCGTGGAAACACCGCTGCTTTTTCCTGTCAACTCGCACAACTCCAGCTGCATGAAAACAATACTTAGGAATTTTGGGAAATGTTGGACAAAATTAATAAATGCAGCCGGGACAAGAGTTTGGACTACCAAATATTGTCACACACAAACAAGCACAACCAAAATCACTCAACTTAATCACAACTTAAATTATTAAGCGCCTGTGTATCGCATACGTGCTACAGTGGGTAATTCATTCATCGCACAGATCAGCGGGGGGGTGGGGAGCGCTCATTGGTGCACCCGCAGGTGGTGGCACCCTAGGTGACTGCCTTGTTTGCTAATGTCTAGAAACAGTACTGCTGCAAAGTTTTGGCTAGATTGGTCTGACAAAAATAATATATATTGTCTTTGTTTACTTCCATACAATGTGTAATAACAATAGCAAACAATAACAGAAAGAAAGCCAGGACATAGAAACAAGGCTAGACTATACAGCACTGCACACTGGTCATCTATCAGCCAACAACAGGAGTAGTGGCTCAGCTCTGGGTGCCCAGTGTTAGATAAAGATACAATAGCTTTGTGGCTGTACATTTGAGTGGAACTGGGCTACTTGTGCTCAATTCCATGTAAAATCTTATGCAATCTACAGGTACAATAGTTTAGGGATATGAACTTTCCAATAGTCAGTCTGAAATATCTGCTTTGGTGTTCTTTGACCTTTGTATATCCAATAGGGTAAAATGACCTGTTGGAAAAAAACAGGCCATCTGACTTGACATGGATTTTGTTGCTTCTGAACTTCATGTACTTTAGGTTCATGTGGTCAGTGTGGCAAGCAATGCTGCTACTGTTTAAAAGTGTTAAATTTTTTTTTTAACAAATGGACACAACGAGGGACAGTAAACCAGAATCCATGAGGCCTTCTGGAGGCCTGATGCTACAGCACTGTTACACCTACTTATATATACAACCCTACACTAGTATATAATAGTACCACAATAGCGCTCTGACCCCAGCGTTCTTCATATGCTGGGATATGCGGAATAAAAACATTTCACTGCATGTATGTGTATGTGAT
>JAOUQX010000041.1:7113434-7139210 GCA_028566295.1 Liobagrus marginatus | reverse complement strand
TGTGTGTGTGCGCGAGCTTCTACACAAGTGCGTAACCGCAGTATTTTTGAGCAGCGTTACAGTTGTGTTGCTTTGCCAGTACAGTCCTAGCACAGCAAACTGTCTGGTTTTCGGAGTAAACTTGCATTTTATAAATAAATAAAAAAATATTACTACTACTAATTAATAATAAGAACAACAGTAAAGAATTTTGGATATGCTGCAAAAATAACAGTATACTATTGCATATGATCACAATATTTTGATTTAATAATAGTGCTTTACCGTTTTCAAAATGCCCAATGAATACTTCCAATATTATTGAAATATAAAGTCATATAATAAAGCGCAACTAATAACAGCATTCTTGCACGTTTTTAGCTGATTATACATACATACATACACACATACAGTACATACACACATACATGTTCAATTTAGCTGCGCTAATGTGCAGCCATCACCTATAATATTTCAAGGCACATTGTGTATGTTGTATGTGTGTGTATACAACCAAATACAGCACTGCGGTTCACCAAACCCACACTATCACTGCACAGCAGCTGTGTAACTCCTGGCACCTCACAGTATTGTCTTAACACAACATAACACGTGTGTGTATTTTACAGATTTTCTTTGATCAAATAAACTGCTAAGAGAAAAGCGTTTGACGCTTTGTTTCTGGTTCTTTCTCACACTAGTGCATGGAAACACATGAGAAACATGAGCTTCTCCGAGCGAGAGTGTGTGTCAGAAAGCTGGATTATCAGCCAGGCCACAATTGCACGGTTGCTTCATCGCTACGACCAATGAGCTAACGACTGCATGGGGTTTTGTTTCTGAAACAGGAACAGAGAACGAGTGCAAGAGTTACGCGCCAACGACATCCTGAGACTAACCGCTCACACACTCCTCTGACGCTCCTCGGCTGGCTACAGTTAATTTAGCTGGCGAACGATAAAATAATGTGTTCGGCATGTTTCTTTTTTAGCAGCAGCGGTGAGATTTTAATCTAGCTCACAGTTATAATGGTTATATAGTGAGTGCAATCGACATCATTCAGATGAATTATAGGCTGGTGATGTCAAATGATGGAGTTTGGAATCAGCTGGTTAGATTTGACTTCTGGGCTGTAGTTTTTGGAAAAACATGATATATATTATTAGTAATTGTCTACAGCAAAAACAGGTGATGCACTGATAGCTTTTGTGCAAGAAAATAAAGCATAAAATGGCAGAAAGAAAGTGGAAGTGTGTATCGAACCGTGTCTCTCTAGTGCACAATGTCTGCTTGTTAAAGGTCAGGTTCAGCAAACGCTCTGTCGAGTGAAACTTCGGCTAGCTGTATACTTTACATTTTTAAAAATCGATTATAACCTGCCTTTATTTTCAGAACGAATTTTGCTTGCTCTTGATAATTAATCGTTTTCAGTCATTAGCTAGCTCGTGCTTCCGTGCTTCCATTGCAGTTGCCTCGCAATAGTGTTTTCATGAGCAGACATTTTGCTTAGATAAACTGTTATATAAAAGATACTTGACTTTAGAGAGCACCACTTTTGCTCCATTGACAGAAAATCACATAAATACCGTCTTGTTTTTTGAGTGGATGCCAGTAACTTGCTAATATCAACAGAGGTGGGTAATCCATGTTCCTTAATTAACTTGGCTCTGTTCTTTTCTGACTTTCCTTTCCATACACACTGTCGATGACCTGAATCAGGTGTGTTCAGTCAATCAGAAGCTGGGAGATACATATTCACTTGGTCTTCCTCTCACTTTAACTTCATCCGAAATAGTATCTTCCAACTTCTGAGGCTGGGAGAGTTGGAAAACAAACAGAACAAAGTCACTTAAGGAACACTGATTACCCAGCTGTGAATATCACTCACTTAAAAAAACTATTTGGTCTATGACTGTAAAAAACTTTTCATATACAATATGCAGATGTTGCAAACCTTCCACCCCTTTAACAGCTACTGCAATGCAAACAAATAAGAAACCTTGTGTATGCGCTTATATACAACATTGTGTAGGTGTGTGTTTATTTGAGAGCTTTAACAACGGATGAGTAGGCGAAGTGGATCTCAGAGTCACTCGGGCAAGTGGAGGAGAATTCTTCGCGTGCGTACGCAGCGTCTAGGTATCGCCATAGCGACAACAAAGAGCGAGGGATGGTGAAATTTCGAAATTTCTGGCACACCACCTGAAAAAGAGAGTACGCAGTAGTGAAGTGAACTAAATAAGACAGTTTAGCTGTTCGCTTCATTAGCTCTATTATGTGTTACCTTGACGATGTGTAACTTGGGCAGAAGGTTGCAGTCGGCCAGCGTGAGTTCCTGGCCATCCAAGAAGGGACGGGATGATGTGGTGACATCCTCAGCGCTGTTCTCGTCAATCTCGTCAGGTAGAGGAGCGCTGAGGTAATCGTCCAGCTTCGTCAGAGCCTTCAGCAGGCCTTTCTCCAGGTCTAAACACAAACATACACACAAATAAGTTCTTTCATTTATTATTATTATTATTATTATTAGTAGTATTGTTTTGTATGTGTATAGTGTTGTTATTATTAGTGGAACCTACTGTCATTCATGGCTGGGTTAGAGTTCTTGATGTAGGCAGAGAATTTAGAAAACGCATCCATGCCAGCGGTGTTGGACTCCGGGTTACGGGCAGCCAGACGAGGGTATCTGTGCGGATGAGTGTGTGTATTTGTGTTAGGAAATAGGAGTTGGAGGTGAAGGCCTTGCTCAGAGACCCAACAGTGGCAGCTTGTCGGTGCTGGGAATTTAACCCACAATCTTCCAGTTAGCTGGCCAACACTAGCCGCTAGCTAACCACCTATCCAATTATCTATCCAACCACTTATCTCAATCCATCCATCAATCAATTTATTTAACTAAAAGTCATCCATGCACCCACTCACACCCTTCTCTTAGTAATTCATACCCCTCATCCACAAACGCATCAAATCCTTACCCTCTATCTTCATCCATACAGACATATTTACAACTTTCTAACTACACACCCAATAACGCTTTATCCACTATCCACCCAAAAATGCATCATCCATCCAATTCCTACAACATCTAACTCTCTATTCTCTACCCATATATTATACCGCTGGCATTAATGCGAATTGTGTTAATATTAGCTTTGATAATTAAACATATGGATGGTCAGATAGAGTAGAACATCAATTTTTACTGATTAAACAAATAAACAATAATAATAATAATAGAAGATCTGAATGATTACTGACATTAAATTTTTTCAGATTGTATTTATCACATACACAGACATGCAGTGAAACGTTGTATTTTCCGCATACCCCAGCATATGAATACACTGGTGTCAGAGCGCAGGGTCAGCCAGAACTAACGGTGCCGCTGGAGCAAGTGAGGTTAAGGGTCTTGCTCAAGGACCCAATGATGGTAGCTTGCCCGGTGCGAGGCTTGAACCCCCGACCCTCTGATCACTGACCCAGAGCCTTATACCGTTGAGCCACCATCACCCTCACCATCACCCACAAATAAACAATACACGAATCATCCCTCTGACAAAAGCAGATAAAGGGTAAATGTGTACAAAACAGCTGGAGATAGAATAAGTTCATACTTAGGAGGGCAGAGGTGCTCCTCAATAAACTCCTCGATCTTGTTGGTGTCTGTTTTCACTTCTCGTCCGTACAGCAAAAACGGGGGCTGGGCTCCTGGAGCCAAGTCCTTCAGGATGTCCGGCTTCCTGGAAACGAGTTAGACATTTTATTCCTTTACTCCTTCTAGATGAAGACGTTTTACAGTGTGAAACATATAAAGTGAAAGCAGGCGCAAAGCAATTGGTGAAACACACACACCTCTTCATGTCAACGGTGGTTACGTTAAATGTCACTCCTTTAAGCCACAGCACCATAAAAAGCCTCTGGGAGAAAGGACAGTTCCCAATGCTCTGTCCATCACTGCCCGCCTACACACAAACACACAGATTTTCTGATACATACTTAAAAGAGCTTTAATTTTTCCGTCTGCATTTGACACCATAATGTCGCAGTAAAACAATAGAGGAATCCGATCCACAGCAAAATAAACATTCATATTACCTCACAGCGTCTCTCCTGAACAGATGGTCAGCGTATTATCCCTTATACATTTGCTCTGTTTTGTGTGTCTATAATGGCTGCATAAGGTTTTTGCTTGCTATCAACTTTACACTGATAACTAAGCATAAGCTTTCTATCAAAGTTTAGGAAGAAAAAATAAAATAAAACGCAAAAATGATTTGTCTGTAAACTAACGTAAAGAAAATCAGTTGCTTGGTTTCAGATCCTGTATGGAGTCAAACTAGTTAGCTTGCTAAACAGTAACGCAGCAATTTTACAACAAGTTAGTCCTCAATGCATATCAGATTTTTTTGTTCACACACATTTCCTCTTTCTTTATTTTAAACTTCACACCGGGTATGTTTATGTTAATAACACCTCAGTGTTTTACCCGTAATTCCATCTCTTTTCCCGTAGCATGTTTTGATATGCAAACGATTGGGATCGACCAGTCCGGAGTATGAAGTCATCTAGTGACTTCCAGTGATGTTCATGGCTGACATTGACACGCCCTTGACGTTTGTAATGTTTGCAAGTATCCGAATGTTTAACAATAATTATTCAATAAGAAAATTGTATAAATGGATAATGTTATACGCCACATATTGTGGTGTGTATTGTGGTAAGTCGTTAACCAGCACATGTCGGAATGGTGTCGAATGAACAAGTTTGTGTGTGGAAATGGGATAAACCTGAAAAAGTCTGTTAAACAATGCCTGCTTTCATACTGAAGGGAGTGAAGGATTACATACACACTTTCCTTTACACAATGACCTCTTTATTTATGTACCTCAGCCTGGGAAAACACACACATTCCCTCAGGACCCTAAAAAAACACTTTCTCTCTCTCTCTCTCTCTCTCTCTCTCAGGAGACAACGCCTCTCTATATCCATTAAGGTAGGCTTTTACTTCAATAAAAACAATAAATGAAATACTAGTTCTTTACAGTTAATGTTTTTCAAATGGCGCCGACCCAGAAACGTCGTTAATGATCGTTAAACACCCCCTCAAGATCCATTTTGTCTCTTAACGCGGAAAAAGTGACGTTACATACTAAAACCTGCGTGCTCATATATAGCGCGCTACACGGCGTTAGTGAATAGCGCGCGCTTAAGGAAGGGCACGAGCTTTCCACTTAGCAGCCATTTTGGAACGCGTTTACACCTTGCGCTGTTATCAGATACCGTTTATCAGGTAGTATAGTTAGGGACGCTGTTAAAAACGTTTCTTTTCCGATATAATGTTTAATTATCACGTCGTTACGGATAAGAATCATTGATAACGTGTTATTTTTTAAGTCAGGTTTTAAACTAGGGTAATTTTTCTAAAAGCAACGTAGTTCTGTAAACTATTAAACTTGCATTATATTACACTAGTAGAATAATAAAAAGTATTAAGGTGTTAGGTCGTATTACTTATACTGCACTGTGAGGAAATTTAATCTGCCTGACTGGATGGTCAATGAACCGTTATTAGATTGACAGTAGTAAAAAAAAAAAATAGTTTTAACTCAATAGTTTTTCTTCGCCATAATCCGCCAACTCACCTTCACAAACAGCTCGATTTCTGGATGATTTCCTTCGCTCATTTCAAGTTTAATTAAACAATATAGTTTAGACTTAATAAACGTTAAAATCTGGCTACTTTAAAATAGTTAAGAAAAATGAAGAAAAATGTCAAATTTTAGTCTCCGATTCACTCCGACTTCCGGTTCGAAATAACGTTGCAGAACTCTTTTAAAACCTCCAAAAAAAACGCCGCAGATAGATACGCGTGAAAGTGAAGCAAAACCTCTACCGCGACACACCCAGGGACTCGTTTTAAAATATTCGACTTAATCAGAGAGTTTTTAGAGCCGTGTAGCTAGACTCAGCCCACTTCCCCTCAGCACGCAGCTTCGGCTCCCTGGGTGACCGCATGAGCGGCTTTTGCTAGCTGCTGCGACACGTCACCGCGTCCGCCATAATTGAAAGGTCTGGATTTAAAAGTCCAGTGCAAGGCTAAAAACAACTAGGGTGAACGCACACATCCATTCTCTCTCTCTTTCTCTCTGTCTCTCTCTACTGGCGCTATTAAAAGTTATTTTAATTCCATATATTCATGTTGTATGCCGATTTTCAACAATATTCTTTATTAAAACAACCATACTAATAAAATTAATTCAACTTGAATTAGTTTTGGTCTTAATATTATTCAGTATCAGTGTAGCCTGGATGTACAAACAGTTATTTGTCCACAAACACAACTTATTTAAATGTTTTTTATACAGTATAGGGGTTTTAAAGGCCCAGCACCACCAAGCAACCACTGCTGGGCCCCTGAGTAAGGCCCTTAACCCTCAACTGCTCAGTTGTAAGTCGCTCTGGATAAGAACATCGGCCATGCTGTAAATGCGCAGTGCTTGCATTTTAATGCATTGCATTTTCATGGCTTGTATTTTGGTGCGCTGCAATTTAACACGGTTGTATATTTCACATAGTTTCGTTGATATAAAATTAATAAATAATATTCACCTTGCAAAATTAATTTCCAAAACAGAGTTTGCTTAAGAATAATATTCGCCTGGCAAATTTAGGGCTGTTTTACTTCACATTACAAATTCATGCAAATTCGAGGCCCTCCTGCCTCACAGCATGGTGGCCATGGGTTTGGTTCCCACACAGGGTCTTTCTGTGTGGAGTTTACACGTTCTCTCCATGCTAGCACGGGTTTTCCCTGGGTACTCCGGTTTCCTCCCGCTTCCAAATACCTATGACATAGGCATAGGTGAATTTGCTACTCTAAATGTTCCATATGAGTGAGTTGTATAAATAATTGAAGATCTGAACTATTACTGACATTTCATTTTTTCAGATCGTATTTATCATACATGCAGTGAAATATTTTTATTCGGCTGACCCAGAGCCTTATACCGTTGAGCCACCACCACCCTGTGTGTGTGAATGGTTGTCTGTCTCTAAGTGTTAGTCCTGCGATTAACTGCTGATTGTACAGGATGTACCCCGCTCACACTAAGTTATCTGGGATAGACTCCAGCGCCCCTACGACCCTGAACAGGATAAACGCTAGATAATGAATGAATGAATGATAAAACTCGTTTCCACAAAATCAGTGGTTCGAACTGGACAGAATATTCAACAGAGTACAAACGGGAACTGCAGGAAACAGCAGTAAAGTACCGATGCATAATCTTTATCTGCTGCTACTTGTTTTCACCAGCAGGTGGTGGTAGCGTGTTTTGACACGCAGGAAAGCAACAAGTACAGGTTGTACCCTGCCTCACGCCCTAACTTAGCCGGGATAGACTCCAGTGACCCTGAACAGAATAAAGTGGCAGACAAGGGTGATGGTAGCTCAACGGTATAAGGCTGTGGGCCAGTAATCAGAGAGTCAGGGGTTCAAGCCTCACACCAGGCAAGGTACCATCATTGGGCCCTTGAGCAAGGCCCTTAAACTCACCGCAGATGTGCAGGATGGTCAGTAACCATGCTTGATATGTGACATAAGGAAGTACACCATGAACATTACTGAAGGCTGTACTGGGATAGCGACAGGTTTCAAAAACATGAAATAAAGTACTAGTGGGTGTTGGGGGCATGTGCGGTCCAGAGCAACTTACATTTATGCTCACACCACAGTTGAGGGCTAAGGTGTACCACCGAGCTACCACTTTGCCAGAAACATGAATGACAAAAAAAAGTCGATTCACTCATTCAATTCAATCAAATCGACTGGATATTTAAAAACGATTCATTCAAAAAAAAAAAAATCTACCTTTTTGCCTAGCCCTATTTTTTAAGTTGTAACAATTAACATAATTTTGAACCCAGTGTCACCTTATGAAGCATATTATATAAGTTTCTTTCCTAGCCAAAACCACAATCCCAATTTATTTGCAAATGAAAACTTAAACTAATAAATCAACCTGAAGTGAATTTTAATGAATTGAAATACCACAGCTTATCCTGCTGTAACTGGTTTATGTAAATATTTGGAACTCTAAATGCAGAGAAACACCAAACAATCGTAGCAAAATACATTAATTTTGGCAACACAGTGTCATATTTTTTAAAAGGGTGTGATCTTTTTCTGAGATCTATCTATCTATCTATATATAGATATATATCTATATATATGCACATTGCATTTTTCTTAACACACAAAAAAAAACAACCAAAAGAGGCCATGCAAAAAAACACAAATTTCATAAATTTGATTCAGGCTCAGAAGTTTTTCTAAACAGCTCTAAAATCTTGCTTAATAATAAAATATGATTTTGCCTGATTTCTGAACGTCTGCCACACAAATCCAAAACATTTATCCAGGCATGCAAATTTATATGCTAAATCGAAAAAATCCATGTTTAAACCAGATTAACGAAACAGCGTGGCTATCAACTATTTTTAATCCTAAAAATTGATTCCAGAAATAGAAAAACATCATACAGTCAGCAACCAGCAACAGCACTGAGAGAAACACTAATCTGATTGGAATGAAATTTGTATAAAGTTGTTTGTAATGCTAGAGCTATAGTGCTGCATCACAAATATGAGCCTACCGACTGACAGCTCACATTTAGGCCACTGGATTTTGCATACACTTCTTTTTGGATTGCAATAAAACAATCAAATCCTTGCAGTGGTAACTCCAAGTGAAACTTACAATCATCATTATACACTTCAGTATAAAACATTGGTGTGCATCAATACAAAAGCGGGCGAAAAAACACTTACAAAATGGCCGGGTCATTGTTGCAAGCCTCAATGTGTGTGTGTGTAAAAAAAAGGGAATGTTCATGTGTATTTACAGTCAGTCCACAGTAGCAAAAGGTTTAACACAGTGGATTGGACAACAGAATCTGCACAACCTCACAAACTAACTTGGCTCAATATGGGAAAACGGCCAGGAATTGTTCACCTGAGGGCATCACGATGTTAATTACAGTTCTTCAAAGATACACATCCATGGTCTGGAGGATCATGTGGCGACACAGTGGGCAGTTGTGTTGGTAGATAGGTTGGCGCATAAGGATGTTGGTACAGTTTCTGCATAAGCATAAGTGGCGGCAGGGCAGAAGCACAACAGTCTTGGCGCTGTCCTGGCATATGACGCACTTCTTCCGCTCCTCTTGCTCTTGCAGGAGCGAGAGCAGGTTTTCATCAGGGGCGGCTTTGCAGCTGTCCTCAGACGCCGTTTTTCGCAGCGGGTTGCGAGAGCTGCAACCAGTGAGTGGCTGGTCCAGGGGGTCAGGAGTAGACGGCGGTGCCAGAGGCACGTCTTCAGCTTCAGCGTCCATCATTTCTGCTTCCTCGGGAGGCATATCGGGAGGGTCTTCGTCACCGTGGACTTGCTGGACCGTCTCAGCTCTGGTTCGGAGAGTTCCCCTTAATGCCAACGTCACCCAAAGACTGAGACGGCTGTGCACCCAGACTATACCCAGCCTCAAGTGTCTTTCCAACAAGTATAGCCGCTGTTGTGTTCTCTGGAACCACTGTTGAGCAGGGGCTGTGTTAACATAGTCAATTACTCGCTGAACTGCTCTCTGATACAGAACAGGATTCAGATAGACAGCGGCACTTAGGATTATGGCTATAGTCAGTAGAAAACCGTAAGAGTTCAGCAATAAGACACTAATCAAGAGGTGTCCTAAAGAGTTCAGAAATTCCACGGCTAGTCTGAATGGTGTCCAGAGAAGAATCGATGCACCGACCAGGCTGCTGTAGAAGAAGGTAAAGACAGTTAAGGCAAGCTCAAGCACTTTCTGTAGCGGGCTGGCTACAGCTTCGACCATGCTGAGCAGCACGGTGTAGAGGTTCTGTGTTCCAATGAGCAGAAGATTGACGACCGTGTTAATAAGGTAGAGCAAAAGGCTAAACACAATGCCACAGCCCTCACAGATCTGCCGCAGGAAACCTTGTCCCGAGAGCAGCCCCCGGTGCAGGAACTCTTTGGTGCGCAGCAGGACGTGCGTGGACAGGTAGCCCATCATTTTACAGCTTTCGAGCACTCCACCAAGTAGCTGCATCCAGCCTCCGATTACATTGTGAGTTAAAACAGTCATGCTGTCCATCATGGTGATCATGTAGAACAGAGAAAGATCCACACATTCCAGCACTGAGTTAGTGAGCAGCATGGGGAAACTGCTCATCAGATTAATGAGTGCTGCAAACAACCGAACGAGGGAGTTAACAAGCATGAAATTTATGTCCAATAGCAGGCTGACGAGATCAATGCACTTTCCAAGGGCGCTGAAGACAACGTGAAGCAACCCCATATTAAGCTCTCGTCTGCAGTGTTAACTGCAACAGCTAGCTCACTTCTCTCGAGTTAAATCAGTTGCAAATCCTCTTGGTTGTGCAATTAATCATGAATGGTCCATGTATTATAACCACCGGATGAACATAATGAGCTGAACATTGCTGCTTGCATAAATCCAAACGTCGGCTACAGAACTAGTGCGAACTTCCAACGGCGAACTTCCACACTCATGCCACTTAGCGGTAGCCTGCTACTCAAAAAAATAATAATCGTAATTAATTAATTGGTTACTTAATTAAGGGAAACCATACACACATACCGACGCCTGCTAATTAATCAGGAGCTGGCAGAGATTTAAAATCGAAAACAAGCTGCCTTATATGACACATACATGCGCGAAAGAGCAGCCGGATGTTTACGTTTGAACAGGCATACATAGCTCAAGCGTTAGCCAGCTAGTTTAAAGTCCAAACGTTATAGTTACTTATTGTTACTTTTCTTCCAACCTCACAAAGAACTTTTTTTTTTTCATCGAAGCAAGTATCGGAACGACAAGATACTTTTACATCGAATGAGCCAATTTCGTTTTCATTTAGCCCTCGGTAGCCTGCTATCACAAACGGCCATGCCATTTCCGCGCGTTTATACGCACCAAGTCTGCGCTAAAGTTGCGCAAAACATTGGGTGTAAATATTGCGGGGATTGTGGGTAGTGTGTCTGACGTCAGATGACCCGTGACGTATTATTTTATTGCGCTTATTAACAACGTCGACGTATATAATTCATTTCAGTTCAATTTTATTTATAAATCGCTTTTAACAATAAGAAATAAGAATAAGAATTAAGTTGAAGAATAAGAAGAATAAGTAAATATATAAGTTCACGTTCTCAAAATTATGATACCGAGGTGTATTAATGAACGTTGCTTGCAAATCACAAAGACTAAACAAAAATATCTTAAACCCATACAAATATATTTACCCTAGTAATCAACAGTGAGACATTTGAAAATGACTATGCACAGATTCGGTCTTTGTAAAATAATATAATGTTATTTTGCCATGGCTCCACTAGAGTTCATAACATCCCTCTACAAACACTGAGTGAACACACCTCAAAATGTGCTTATGTGTTCAAATTAGCTCTCTCTCTCTCTCTCTCTCTCTCTCTCTCTCTCTCTCTCTCTCTCTCTCTCTCTCTCTCTCTCTCTCTCTCTCTCTGATAGTAGGAGACTTCTACTATTTCAGTAAAAGTGTTTCTTTACAAGGGTAAAGCTACTGTAACTATAATTGCACGGAAACCCTAACAGCAAGCTTATCTAAATCAAAAGGTTTTCATGCCACACAAACAGCAGCCGCACCTAATTCCCCACATTACGTTAACTGATCTTGGTTTTCAGGGCTTTTGAACGCCCTTATTGGGTGGAGTGTTATCGAATAAGCAATTTAGATAAGACCCCAAATGTATTCCTCTTCTGTACCAGTATGCATTCTATAGATTTAATTTAATGCAATAATGATGGGACTGAATAGTTTAATGTACTGTGTAAAAATAACTTAATAACTAACCAACTAAATAAATCATTGGGAAAAAAAGATTTAGTAACAGATAGCAAACATTGAAACTAGCCAACATGTTAAAATACAACTTTGCTTTAACATGTCTCCACACCTCTCAGGTCCTTGTTGAATTTTAAAGTTCCCAACGGAACATAATCAAGGTAGGATTAAACATAGCTAAAAAGATTTTGGTAAGAATTTTTGTAAGCAGTGGCAGGGTTTAACAGGATATTACAAGACTCATTCATTCATTCATATATTATCTAGAGTTTATCCTTTTCAAGGTCGTGGGGGCGCTGGAGTTTATCCCAGCTAACTTAGGGCGTGAGGCGGGGTACATCCTGTACAATCAGCAGTTAATCACAGGACTAACACTTCGAGACAGACAACCATTCATACACATACACACTTCTATGGTAAATTTAGAGTAGCTAATTCACCTATGCCCAATCCTACAAGCACAGGGAGAACATGCAAACTCCACACAGAAACATCCTGGATGGGAATCGAACCCATGACCTTCTTGCTGTGAGGCAGGAATGCTAACCACTCTACCAATTTTTACTCTTGTTCAACTACATTTGTGTCCTTCATATGCAAATTCAATTTTGACCTACTGTAGCTCAGCTGTCTTATTCCGATCTCTTAGAAATTTGCTTTAGGTTATCTGTGTTTGTCAATGTTCCAAAAAAACAATATCTAACAATGTATAGGCATCTGGAGGTGTTTAGGGTAAATCAGTGATGCAGAGGCTTCTGTGGGAAAACACAAATTGCCAACAGAAGAAAATGTTGGTGTGAATTCCGGTGTCAGCTCTGGCTTTGACCTTACATACCACATAAACCCACGCACTTTCGTCAAGAGCAACTCACGTGAGCACGAAAAAGCCTAATATGGAAAGAGCCGATGTAAGGAAAATATTGATATGTTGAAGCTTGTTTCCCTGTGGGGTGATTTTTTTTTTGTCCTTGAAAATTCGCCATCCCAAGGACATTGCAAACCCTAAAGCAGGGGGGTCAAACTCATTTCCTGGAGGGCGGTTCCTGCACAGTTTAGTGTCAACCCAAAATAAACGCACCTATTTCAGCTAATGAAGTCCTTCAGGCTTATTTGAAAACTGCATGTTGTGTAAGGGTTGGAACGAAACTGTGCAGGGCTGCGACTTTCCAGGAACTGAGTGCGACACCACTGCCCTAAAGTGAGGTCAGATCATTTCTTAGTTATATGCGACTTAATGAAATCTCAAAGTCACATGAAGATTTGGGTACTGATAGAAATGTCCTATTGCCCGTCTTGCTCTTGTAAGGATGACTTGTGTAATTGGGAACTTAAATGACTTTGCCCTTGTGCCCCTGAGCCCCCTCACTCTGGGAGAGACACTGACAGCCACCACTCTTGCCCTTTACACACAATAGCCTCTTCTCATTCACACAGATGACTCCATATGGCTTGCATACAGAATGGAAAGAATGACTTACTTCCTATTTCCTTCTTAGCTGTCCTTAAAGCAAGAGGAAGGGTCTTTCCACTAGTAAAGAAAAAAAAAAAGATGAGAAGAAATGTGAACAATTGCTGGTCATCAGTCCCTGATAAGGGTCAAAATTCATAATAAAGATGGATTTAACAAAAAAACAAACAAAAAACATTTAGCAGGATGTTGTAAGGGATGGCAGAAAACATATTTAGATTAGGTCTTGATTGAAAGGCACATTTAAGCTTTAAAATGAATTATTAATATGAGAGGACAAACATATTTGGTGCATTAGGCTGGGAACAATTTTAATTGTTATATTTAATTTGGACTTAAAAAGACAGCAGTCAAACTAACAGAATAGTCACATTAAATTTAACACAGTTAAGTCCTATTAAATGACTTATTCTCATTTGGCAATGAGAGCGAGAGAGGGAGAGAAAAAGGGGAAGGAGAACGAGAGAGAGAGAGAAAAGAGAGAGAGAGAAAGGAGAAAAAAGATTGAGAGACAGAGAGGGGGGGGAAGGAGAATGAGAGAGAGAAAAAAAAGAGACAAAAGAGAGAGAGACACAGAGAGAGAGAGAGAGAGAGAGAGAGAGAAAGGTGAAAGTGGGAGAGAAAGGAGAGAGAAAGAAAGCATCTCACCTGTGTAAACACAGTTCACTATAATTATCCAGACAGTTTTCATTATTGTCTCAATTACACAGTTATATTCTATCTCTGTGAAAAAAAAACCTAAACAAATAAGACCATAAAATGAGAAAGGCAGAGGAAGACACAAAGGATGGCTCATAGTACGAGAAAGACAAAGAAATGAAATAAGATCTATTCTTGTTGATTGTGTAATCATCCATGGCATGAATCTGAGGGAAGTCGGGGCAAAGAATGTAACCCCGTCTAAGTGTATGTCTGGAAGACAAACATTGTTCCTGTAGGACAGAGAGAACATTATGGGATGGAGTAAGAAGTTGTTTACTCAAGATCAAGATCTGTGTCTTATTCATTGTCTATGGTACAAAAATGGGAAAGTTGTATGTAAACATACTGTATGGAATTTTGGCTCATCAACTAGGTAGAAGATTGCCAGGGCAGTTTACAGTGGAACTAGTGGACATTTCCTTGCTAAGAACAAACAGCAAATTTTTTAACTCATGACCATCTTGATAACCCGAGTGACCTTGGTGGCTTGGTAGTAACCAAGCATTTGGCAGACACAAGGGCCTTGCTCAGGGGCCCAGCAGCGGTAGCTTGGCAGTGCTGGAAATCGAACCCCGCTCTTCAGATCAGCAGTCCAACACCTTAACCACTGACCTACCACTTCCCCAAACAACACAAAGAACTGAAATCCGCCGAACTCACCACACACACACACACACACACTCAGTAATATAAATATATGTTTGCTAACCATTCATGCACCATCACTTTAATACATTGTTTTCTTAATGCTGCTACTGTAACATACTAGTCACTTGCTAATAATGCTGCGATTTCTAATTACCTACTTACTGCTGCTACTATCATTAATTGGTACAATGCCACATGTTGCACTACGGTCGGCGCTATATTCTATGTATCTGTCCTGTGGTGTATTATATTGTACCGTTTGTTTTGCACATGTTGCACTTTTGTAGTACGTAGCTCTGTGTTGTCTATGTCTACTCTCTGTTCTGTGTAGCAGCATGCTCCTGGGAAGACTTGTTCCGCTTTATAATTGAAATGACAATAAAGCTCAACTTGATTTGAATATTTACGGAAAAACATGCATTAATAACGGAATAATAAGAAAGAGAATAAAACCTTAGGTCAAAATATAAAAAAAAACATTTATGTACTTATTGTTAATTAAAAAACATATCTCTGATTTGTTTGAGTCGCATTTGTTTTGGTTTAAATTGACATAGTTCATAAATATTGATCTATTTTGTCATTTTAGGAATTTACATACATCGTGAGAATTTATAAATATTTATGAACTATCCAATAAAAAAAAACCACTTGGGACTCAAACAAATCACAGTGATTTTTGAATGAACAAAAAGTGCATAAATGTTTATAAATTCTCATTATGCATGTAAATTCATTAAAAAATGTGGAAATTCTCATTATTTATGCAAATGCGTAAAAAATATTTATAAATTCATTATGTATGTAAATGCGTAAAATGACAAGATAGATCTCATTTTGTTGGATCTGTACATTTTAATTGAAATGGATTTAAATCAATTATTTGGGATGAAAATCTAGATACACCTTTCTTATGAAATAAAGTCACACCAAAGGAAAAAACCATAGGAAGGAAAGGGAGGCACTTTTTGTTGCTATTTTATTTCCTGCTTCAGCCTTTAACAGCATAAACGCTTGTAAATCCATATTTCAATACGCGCTTGCCATTAGAAGTCCTGGTGATGCCAGAAATCAGAGCATGAAAAAAGTTCTATTTCTACAAATAACTTACATAACTATAGACACTTAGTCCATTCACATGTATAGCCTGTCTGAATAATGTTGAAATATTACAACATTAGAGTCAATTAGGGCGGAACGATTTTGGAAAATAATTGCTTTTTTTTTAATCCCAATATTCCATTTCCGATTTAATATGTGATTATTATTTTAAACTTAATATTGTAATCTTCTGTATTATTCAACAAAAACAACCAACACACTATTATTAAACTATTATTATTAAAAAACGTTATTATGAAAGTAAGTGAAGCATGAATTGATATGAACGATATCTTTATTTAACAACTTTAACAAATGCCATCGTAAATGTTAACAGGTCACAGTACAGAGCTGCGTGTGCAAGATGTAGCTTCCTCTGAGTCTGCTTTGTGAAATTGCAATTAAATTGCGTCTTTGCGATTAAAATATATTGAGATCTTATTGCAAATGCGATTAATTGTTCAGCCCTAATGTCAATCTTGGAACATCAATTAATTTAATAAAAAAAAAACAAAGCACTTTCCCTCTTTTTGCTCCATGAAATATTTTAAATAGTCTTTGCAACCTAAATCATTACCACTCTTCTGTTTCCTTACACTGTAACAATGTACAGGACATGACTTTGCGTAGTAATCTCTCTCTTTTATCCTTTATGGTCTTGTCTGCTGTTCTTGTAAACTTCTTGAGATCAAACAGCAAAATCGACAAAATTTTAAAGTCATTGTAAACGTTAACATAGCCACAGATGATTTTTCCAATTCTCTGCTTCATATGTTTTTAGTTAAAGATGACATCGGAAGTCCATTTACGACGAGTCGTGTTTCTTTAGGGTATTTCTGTAACTTATCTTGGTTCAAATATGTCATCATTTGTTATAAACTAACTTTTATATTATTATTTTGTTATAACTATACTTTTAAACTAGCTGCTTTAATCATGGAAGACCGGGAAAAGCCATTGGATGAGTTATACGTCTCCTAATTTATTATAACAGTATGCAATTTGGCCCTTTTTTTTTATTTTAAATTTTTTTTAAAGGTGTTAGTTTTGTCTAATAGTCCATTTTACACCGAAATATAAAAATAACCAATAATACAACATACAGATATGGGTTTGATTCCCACCCAGGGTGTTTCTGTGTGAAGTTTGCATGTTCTCCTTGTGCTTGCGTGGGTTCTCCGGTTTCCTCCCACCTCCAAACACATGTGATTGGGCATAGGTGAATTGGCTACTCTAAATTGTCCATAGGAGTGAATGTGTGTGCGTGAATGGTTGTCTGTCTCCAAGTCAGTGGTTCTTAACCTTGTTGGAGGTACTGACCCCCACCAGTTTCATATGGGCATTCAACGAACCCTTCAAGCGGGGCGTGTCATCACGAATCATATGAATCGGGCGTGTGACTTGACCTCCGCCGAACCCCTGAGACTGACTCACCGAACCCGTGGGGTTCGATCAAACCCAGGTTAAGAACCACTGCTCTAAGTGTTAGTCCTGCTATTAACTGCCGATTGACCAGGGTGTACTCACCGCCTCACACCCTCAGTTAGCTGGGATAGGCTCTAGCACCCCCGCGACCTTGAACAGGATAAATGACTGCCTGACTGACAACATAGAAGTTGATCTGCGGGAGAAGCTACACTATCCGAGCTTGCTAAGAGCACCAGGCCTTCAGACCTCGCCGTTGCTTGATGCCGATGGCATACTAATACTGAAAGTGATGCGCAAGGAAGCAGAAGCCTGTGGTAGGCTAAAAACAAACCCTTCACATTAACACAGAATGGTGTTGTACACAAGCATTGTAAGCTTCTAGCTCACGAAGTTGCCGTTTGCTAAGAACCAAAAGAAAGAAACAAGAACTATATAATAAACTATTACTTACATCTTTCGGATGAATTGTAGGTACAGCTCCATCCTTTAAAGACTACTTCGATGTGAGTATTTTTGCAGACACAAGCAAGATTTTATCCACTCTTTCTGGGACATTTTCTTAATCTATAAACTTAATCCATTTTGCTCTTGTTTCTTCTAAAACTGGGATTTTGTGCAAGGATGACTGAACCTGTACATTTGAAAATTTGCATGCCAGGATCACACTTCATTCTTCAAACGCAGAAAAACAAGGCAACTTCTGTTAAAAAAGAAAAAAAAGAGCGGTGGAAACCCACCCAATATGGCAACACTGGGTGGAAAGCTTTTGCTTGGAAGCGGGCATATGCAAATAACTAGCTGGTTACATCAAAACTGGCAACTATCTGAAACAGGCCGGCGGATGACCCATTTATAAACTCAGACAGTTCATAACAAAAATGGCTGCATGCTTTCTCTCTTTTTTAGCTTTTCTGCACAGGCAGACAGCAGATACCTAAATACATGCAAAAAAAATCTACAAAAGCGAAAATTTCATCCGCCGTCACCTTTAAATACAGCTACCTTTGCCCAGGTAAGCAAACACTGTGCTGTTACACTCAAGCTGTCAACAGCACATTATGAGAAACGCAATAGGCACCACTGATCCTCAATGACCCACCTGCTCTGCAGTGCAGTCAAACAAACATCTGCGTCTGAAATCACTCCTAAAAGATATTGAAAATAAGAATGCATGCCCTATTCAGGATTAACTAAAGTAGATCTTTAGACCACATGAACACGAGTTATACATTCGAATAGTAAAACAAGATCTAAACACTATGACATTGGCACAGTATACAACTTATTTATAGTCCTCCTTGTACGATCAATGAGCATGCCCTTGAGCATCAGTGACTACGTCTCATCCACACGTCTCTTCATCCATTTTTTTTGTTTCTATTCAGATTATGTATGACAAATTCCTTGAATGCAAGCAGACTATTCAAATGAAGAAAACTTCAACAGGCAATGGTACAGATCATGCATACACTATTTTAAGCATCCTATAAAATGTTTGGAAGAACTACCAGATATTAAATTGCCACGTGCTTGTGGACACCTGTGCATCACACTTTTTACATAAAATGAACGTAGATGTAAGCCAAACCCCACCAAGCGTACAGCCTTGGGCATAAAGTAAGCATACGGAATATACAGCAGGTGCGTATGGTCCAGACTACACCACTAGTTTTAAACCAATGAATATTGGTTACACGTCATATGACCTGCTTGACGTTTGTTTGACTCTCGCTCGGAACGTTATGGTACCATTTTCTGTTTCCGATAGATAAACTTTAAAAGTTTACGCATGCGCGTACACATACATACCTGCATAAATACCACAATATTTTAGCAGCAGTTACTAGATTATTGTAAGTGCAAGTTCGAGATGCAAATACATGACAGTCGATCCCACTCTGCTTTCTACAGTTTACACCTTTTCATACAAACACATCACCCCATCAGGCAGCACACTACTCTTGACCGATCGTTTGCATTACGTACATCTTCACCGTGCGCGCGCGCGCGCTTGCTCGCTCCATGCAAACCTCGCGGTGTTCTCGCGAGATGTCGTAAAGCGGCTGTGTTTCTCTGCTGCTGTTCTCCGCGTTCACTCTGGAAAGCGCCAAGTTCGCTGTCAGTTCAGCAGCAGGACCTCGGTGGGACATGGATCAGCGAAAGGTCGCCCTCGCACTTTACGTCCTCCTTTGTCAAGGTAAGTGAAAAATGATTCTTATTTACGTTTCATTTCCGCGCGCTTCACAGCCTAGAGGTTTTATTAATTATCGTTTTTTTTATTTTATGAAAAGTTTATACCTGCACTGATGGGAATTAGAGAGTGATGCTACAGAGTTCCTATGTGGAGTGTAACAAATGTGACATTGACAGATACTATACTAACAATTACAATGTAGCAGTAAATATATAATAACAACAACAACAACAACAACAACAACAAGAGTTAATTTGAATATTTAAGATGGGCCAAGACTGAATTTATGTTAATATGTCTAGATTAACAACACATATAACCTCTAGCTACACATTCTGCTGTCCCCAACATGAGGATTGGTTCCCCCTGACTCTGGTTCCGCTCAAGGTTTCTTCCTAACATTACATTTAGGGAGTTTTTTTTTTGCCATCGGTCGCCTAAGGCTTGCTCTTTGGGATACATGTCATACATTCACATTTTTTATATTTCTTCTTAATGTGTATTTTCTGTAAAGCTGCTTTGGGACAATGTGTGTTGTTAAAAGCGCTTTATAAATAAAACTGAATTGAATTGAAAGATAAACCTTCATCTTTTTCATCATTGTTTTGGTTTCTCTATAATAACCATTTTATATACAGTATATCTACAGCTTATGCTATTCTATATAACAAACAAGCATGCTTTATTCTTGTGATTAGCTAACCTGGATGGTTACTGCAAGCTAGTTAGATAGTTGACTGCAAGCTAGCACAAAACAAAACAATGTATTATGGCATAAACAGAAACAAATTGGTACATTTGTCATACTTGTGGCGAGTGTCAATTATTGATGAATTTTCCTACATTTTCAACAATGTAATAGATCAGACTGGAGTGGGTAATAGGGCGAGTAATTGGGTTATACACAGCATTTTCTCATTGAAATATATAAAAGTGTCAATTCGTATAACAGTATTAGCAGACAAGCGCATGCTTGTTGTCAGGACCAGCGTTATGTTTGGTGTGGCTGTGTGTGTTGAAGAGCTACGAAAATAGTAACATATCCAAGTGGCACACACTTCAGAGTCCACAAGCTGGTGGTTAAATTGAGCCACTCTTGAGGCCACCTTGCTTTTGCTTCTGCACAACAATAATAAACCAGTTCATAACATTACCTACAATCTCCTAAAATCTCCACTAACCGCTTGAACCAATTTGTTCCTGTTTAATTTTAGGCATGATGCTACAATCTGCCATGTCGCATCTATAAACCTGAGCATATTGGATGACAAATGCATTGTTAGAGTCCCCCCCCCCCCTCATTTTAAGGCATTCCATATCTCCATATGTCAGGGGCACCAGTTCCTTGTCTTTGTTTCGGACTTCCTTACATGTAATCCCCAAACACCTGGGTCTCCTTGTGTTTGTTACTTTTGACTCCAAGTGCTTCTCCTCATTGTGCTTACCTCCTGTTTGCTCGTTTTCCACTTTAACCCTTACATCAGCTATCTTGAGTTCCTGTTGCTTTCAACTGAACTACTCCTGAAGCACATTTTAAAGATATTTTCCCTCAAAGTAAGGGTTTACCATACAGCTAGCTAAATATTTCGGCTGCTAGAAGTCAAACAGCTGATAGAGTTATCTTAAAGTAAAACTTTTGTGGTGCCCAAAAATTTAAGCGCACTAATAAAATGCTTCAGTTTTGCATTATTTCTAACTTAAGGCATCGATTTACATGATAGATAATGACATTATAGATATTGACAACAACCTGAGTGAAAGAATCTTTAAAAAGCCGATTCTTTTGATATTTCTTTCATATTTCATGAATTATACCATCTTAAGATAAATCATTTTTTTTTCTTTTTGGGGTCAACGTCCTTCCTGATACAACATTCAAATAGATTGGAATACTTAATAATCTAATATGAAATTTACTGTATGTGTTTGGCATAAAAAGACACAATGGGACATGCAACTGTGGAAATCTATACTGGGTTTTGTCCTCTGTTGTGTTTAGCATGCAGTATCCAACACCGGCTGACAAGAAGAGTCACCCCAAGCATGCCACATGCTTAGCCCTGAACCTCTCCAAACTTTTGGAACTCATTTAAACGTCTTAACTAATAACCATAACAAACGTTTGACCCTGACTTTCAGCTTGTTGCTATCGGTGTTTATTAGAACAGAAAGCGAATCTCACGCCTACTGTAACCGCCGAGTCTGCTTTGCTTAGTGTGTTGGGCTGATTGTACCAGCGAATATATTTCTATCCCGAAGTTTTTTTTAATTCAATTTGATTGAGCTTTGTAAATATGAAAGTAAGTGTATATTCATATCCTTAATGTGCAAACCAACAGTCGGAGAATTAAACACCCTGAAACAGTGTAAGAAAGAAACCCCATTCATTATAAGAAACATGAATGCGTCTGCGTTAAACATGGAGAAACACGAGCAAAGGCTACATCTGATCCAAGGGCAGCTTCAAAAAGTCACAGTGCACACAGACGCTGTGGCCTCGCTTTTAAGTGTATCCCATTAAAGGATGTCTTTCCTCCCTGACTCATCAAAGTTGTATTGCAAGAGAATTCCAGCTATATCTCTAATAAAAAGCAAATGAGAGCTCACTGACACAATATAATGATGAGTTAAAGGCCACTTATAATCTGGCACTGCATCGTTTCCGATAGAAAGGAACCATACAATCACAAAGCGCTCTTATACAAGGCATGTGAAGCAACAATAAAGTGCTTTGTGTGAAATCTCGTCATAATTGGGTGATGATGGAGGACCTCGACTTAAAACACTGTAAAGTGTCTGGAATGTAAATTTCTCAAGGATTCGCTGTAATAGAATATTGTAGATCAGTGGTCAGATACTTGGAATAAAGTGGCGACTAAAGCGAAAAGAATGCAGGAATAACTGAATTTCTATTCCTCTGTAAAGGACTTCTGTCCCCTCCAGAGTTTATTCACGCAGAATAAAGCATTTACTGAGTATGAACAAATGAATGAATGTACAGAATTAATTTGGACTGAAATATGCATCATGGAAACGAACCAATTTTTACTGAAACAAGTGATAAACTGAGCAGTACTGTAGTTAATTACTCATTTAAAATGTAAATATTTACTCCGCCTGCACTATATGGTCAAATGTGTGTCAACACACCAATAACTATCATTCACAAAGTCTGAAGCTCACGGTTGTCCAAAATGTCTTTTTATGTTTAAGCATTACCTATACCCCTTGCTGGAACTTAGAGGCCCAAACAACAAACAACAACAACAACAACAACAACAACAACACCCCTGTGCATAAAGCGAGCTCAATGTTAGACATAGTGTGGAAAAACTGCACAGAGCCCAAACCGCAACACCGTTAAACACCTTTTGAAAGAACTGAAATACAGATGGGATGACCAATGACCTTTCTACGTGCATAGAAAGAATTTTAATTCACAGTGGGGTTTTTAAAGAAGACATTCTGGGCACATTACATTTACAGCATTTAGCAGACACCCTTAACCAGAGTAACTTACATTTATCATATTTATCCAACTGAGCAGTTAAGGGCCATTACACAGGAGCCCAGCAATGGCAGTTTTGTGGTGCTGGGAATCGAACCCACGATCTTCCAATCAGCAGCACTTAAACACCTTAACCACTGAGCTACCACATTCCCTATATTACAATATACTGCGTAGACTTTTCTTTCGTTTGTCTATTATAATATGACCTCTTGGTGTTCCCGTTTTTCTCTGTATGGACCTCCAATCAGAAAAGAAAAGAAAAATCTTTTCATATCGTCCCGCTTGGGTTACTGTATAAATATGTCTGGATAATTCATCGTTGTTAATGTTAGTGTGACAGTGTCCAGACCTCAACACGAACAGGAAAAGCTTAGGTTTAGTTTTTTTTTTTTTTAACTAGAGATCAGCTACAGTTCTACTGTTAAATAGAACTTTGACTTGCTGAACGCGTTTTTCAAAATGTTCACACATCCTAAAGATACACATTGTAACCCAAATTCCGAGACATACATAAATACTTATATTGGTAAAAAGTGCCACAAAGGCATTACAAACTAAGTTTAGGAATTTGCAGATTGCCAGAGTTTCCTGGTTGTGGTGTTGATTACAACATAATCAACTCGTTTGACTGCTATGCAGATGTAGATGTAGATGAGATACTTTATTATTATTTTTTTTACCACAGTAACTGGAGTGATGTACTATAGGTGGACTGTTACTTTGCTTTTGTAAATGTTCACTGTGAGCATGTTTAGACTGGAACTGTTACATGTAAAGATCGCTGGCTGATGTACTATACACAGTATCAGAAACTCTAACGTTTGTGTGGTGCTGTAAAACAACGACCAGATGCTTCGACAGGTTTTTGGTAACAAACGTAAAAATGCTGATGGAGTGGCCATTTAAATGACCGGTCGGTGTCCCTTCTGAAATTTTTCCATTCCCAAGGCGCATGCAATCCTCTGTGGTGAACTTATAACATGACCGCATAAATGACCTATAGAACATACAGTACTTTTCCCCACCATCATGATCTACATCATTTCTTGTTGAGACTAACAAGCCCACTGGTCACACCTGCCACTCACTTCTGCATAGAAGATCAACATTCTGAATTCTTCCATCACTATTGCTGCTCACTCATCAATTTAACCCCAATGCAAATGTTCAATTTCCTTTTTAAACAGCATGTCTATACCGGTACTTCTCCCTGTTTGGCATGTCGGTTTTGCTAAACATCTTTCATATACTGTACTTTAAACCATTTTCGTTGTTGGAATTTTCATTTGTTTTGGTTTATAAATGTATTTTTGAGCCACAGCCCAGTAGATGTAGTGATCAGATTGAAGAGGTCATTTATTCTGTTGTGTACAGAAAGAACACTGACCCACTAAACTGTCCTTACAGCAGAGGCTCTGTATGAGGTACCGTGCAGCAGTAAGCCGGGAAATTCCTCTATGTTTGCGTTGACCAGGGTTGTACAACTAGCTCAGTGTAATTTAGTTTTTTAAGTGCTTCAGTTCTGTGGCAGGATTGCTAAGGACATTTGCAGCTAGCGTTTCACGCCGAGCATATCAGTATAAAAAGTAAAGTGTCCTTAACATGTAATCTTACTTGATTACAGTTTGCAAAGTGTTACAGAACTAACCGAGTCACCCAGAATAACCTATCAAAACAGCCATACCCCACACCCCTACTCACGAAGAATAAAACACACATTATTGGTAGCGTTATATGCTGCGGTTTACATGGATGGAAAACTACACACTGTGTTCACCTAGAGACTGTGACGAGTAGCTAGGGCAAGAACATTTTCCAATGTGCTGGTCATGTCAGACCCTTAATCATGGCAGATAATGCTGATTATATTTACATGCTAGTTAGCTTAGCACATTGATAGTCTATGAGAAAGACATGATTAACGTCATCAATAGATAACATGATTTAACAACCTTTATAATGATGAATGTTGTGTTTGTGCCCTGGACAAAAATGTTAGCAAATCATTGGCCAGGACATGCTCAAGGTGTGTGTAACACGCAAAACATCATCATTCAAGGCATTTAACTGCAAGGTAGCCGTTATGTAAAAGTTGCCTGCCAGCTTTGGACTGTTTGAGCTGGACTTTATTTTGCCGGGATTTTCTGGCTGTGTAATTGTTTTTTTTAATGTGAAACAATTATTTATTATCGACATATATAAAATAAAAGTCACCATCAGCAACACAGTGTAGATGTAGGATGGGCTGCAGACAGTAGAGTCATCACATCACAGTACAGTGGTGGTCAATACAATTTTAAAACAGATACCAAATGAATTTCCATGGCACACAGTCAACAAAGTTTTTTTTTTGGTTTTTGTGTTGTATATATATATATATAAATAGAAAGAGCTGCTGTAATATATATAATAGCTGACACGGTTTAAAACAGTAGCAGGTGTGTCTAAATTGTTATGTAGCGTGCAATTTCCTCATCTACACATTACTGCTTCCTGTTGTCTGGACGGATTTCCATTACAGTTACTATTTCTCCAAACAATTCCTGGATGTTGGGCACGGCTCTGTGAACTCGACTGCGGTTACATCAAATGGCCATTCTATAGTGTGTGTGCACATGGCATGTGTGATCCTGCAGCGATGATGCCTGCTTGAATTCCCATGTTAAACTGCTAGAGAGGCTGCGCTGATGTTATCTTCAAGTGGTCAGCAGCAGAAAACTGCTGTTTCAGCAATAATGATGGCCCAAAATGACATAATAGAAATGCTCACACACACACACACACACACACACACACACACACACACACACACACACACACACACACACACACACA
>JAOUQX010000041.1:7101852-7112914 GCA_028566295.1 Liobagrus marginatus | reverse complement strand
CTACTTGCAGTAGCCCATGTCCTGAAGTATGTAAATTATGCAGACACCCAGTAGGGACCCTACTGTTCATACTTTCACACACTAATTCTCCCGTTTGAGTTCTAAATTGTTTCTCCTTAGATGTAATTCCCCTGAGAGATGAAAGGATGAAAGTAAAGCTTGACATTCTGAGAGATGGTCCTCAGCAGCTGGACAGTGGACATTACCATCTGAAACCGAACACATGCTGATGATTAGATGGTCAGTTATGTGGCCTTTTGTGTCTGTAGACAGAAAATTGTTCCTGGTGTCGTATTGAGCTGTACTGAGGAAATGAAATGTGGGAAATGCATGGGAAAGAATGTCTGGCATGTGTATTTGAACGTGAAAAAAGATTTCTTTATTTCTTACTTTATGTTGCTCTATTTTAGTCATTTAATATTCACTGCTTAGTGCGACATAGAAG
The DNA here is from genome assembly GCA_028566295.1 of Liobagrus marginatus. Classification (NCBI taxonomy): domain Eukaryota; kingdom Metazoa; phylum Chordata; class Actinopteri; order Siluriformes; family Amblycipitidae; genus Liobagrus; species Liobagrus marginatus. Next base: position 7,112,469 of record JAOUQX010000041.1, on the reverse strand, counting down.
TCTACACTACCGTTGCCATAAAAGTCTTAAATCATAGCAGCACATAACAGGACATGGTTTTTCCTCAAGTGCCAAATGAGAAGACAGAGAATTCATTTATAAACAATATGTTTTCATATCACATGGGAGTGAGCTCATGACCATACTTACAAAAACAACCCATTTTAGGACTTTTTTTATTTAATAAAAAAACTTCTCTGTGTATATGATTAAAAATCAATGTGTGCTCTTTAATGCCCAGGCTTGGATAGCAAAGCATATCAAAACACATCAGATTTCATCGGTCTTCTTTTTGTGTACAACGTTTGCAGTGAGTGCATCAAATAATTTGATTAGGTTGCCAAAGGCTAAGTCATAAGCCATTATAAATTTGGGAACTCCGCTCTCTCGATCTTAATATGAGAAAAACTAGGGATGCTCCGATCGATCGGCATCGGCCAATAATCACATTTTATTACTCGATCAGTACTCATTAAACGTAGATGATCCCACAATCCGATCGCAATTTGATGACATCGACGCGTGTTACTGAAAAGCTTTTATTGACATCAAGCCCAGCAAACAACAACGCTTCCTGGAATGTGTCTATCTATAGGTTAAAAACACCACCTCCACAGAAGAATATCAACGCCTCATTCAGTAGCCAAGCCCACAGAATCACGTAGGACTTTTTATATAAAACAATTTTGTGATTATTTGGTAAAACAATAGTTACAATAATTACATAGATGGCAAAATTACTGTAAAAATTTGTTATATAAAAATATAAGAGCGGCAACAGCTATACTATAACTATCTGAGAGAAAAAGGTGATCGTACGCATCAGTTAGCCTATTTAAAGCATCGGGATCGGGATCGGTATCGGCTGAACACCAAGACAAGAAAGCGGTACTTAGAACTGTCTGGAAAAATCCTGATCCTAGCATCCCTAGGCAAAAGTATCAAGACACCTGACTATTACAATAAAGACGTGTTTGTAAACATTCTATACCATGCTTAGTCTCACTCTTACCCTTACAATAACCTTTAAATGTCTGGAAATTCTTTCCACTAGATTTTGGATTATGGCTGTGGGAATTTGCTCATTCAATCACAATAGCATTAGTGAGATCAGGCACTAATGTCATGTCAAAGGTGTTCAGTGTCAGTGGGGTTGCGGTCAGAGCTTTGTGTAGGACACTCAAGTTCTTTCAGTCCAACCACACATGATTTAAGACACAGCATGTCTTCATGGAGCTCAGGGGCTTTGTACACAGGGGCATTGTAATGCTGGAACAGTGTTTGGGAATTTTGTTGCAGTAAAGGGAAATCTTAATGTTACATCATATAGAGACAACTGTGCTTACAACTTTAGGACAGCATTTGGCGGTAACAGAGTTATAGGTGTGCGGGTAATGTAGCCAGAAACCTTTAAATGTATAAGACACAAATGCAAAAGATACTTTTCCACTCAACCCACTGAATGATTTCTGAAAGAAGCCTGCAATTAATATGAGTAGACTATATAATCAGAAGTGGGTATGCAGTAACAGAGAGGTTTTTTACCACGTACATGTGCATCTGTGTAACCTTTTATCTCTCAAAATTCACTTGTAGCAGTATATAGTGGGAATCTTGAATTGAGTATTTAATGTGGATGGATAACGCGTGTCCTGTCCACCTCTGTCCCTCTCTGAGATGATTGATGGACTGAGAATATTACGCCTCTAAGTTCGCCGTCTCGAGTCTAGACGGTGTGTCTAAGTTGCATAGACTCGCACCTCCCGTCTTACAGTTATATGTGGTGACTTTTAGGGTAAGAGGCTCGTGTCAGAACATGAATTATGACGCCTTTGTCACCTTCAGGCATAAAGGGATTACCATAATGACCATCGTATACTGGCTGACGCTTTGAGTAGAGATGGCAAGCATTTTGACCTTTATGGTTATTTAACGTTGGGGCTGTGTCCCGTCTCTGCTTCGTCTTCATCGCAACGTTATCCTTTCCAGATAATCCTACTGAATGTATCGTACATGTCGTCCACATATATTTACTGAAATCTCTTCACAAATCTCATTCATTTACGTTCCAGTGACTTCTATCGATGTCTAATAACAACTAAAATGACTACGTCAAAATCCTCAAAAATGTATTTCCTCCAAAAACCTCGAAATAATATTTGCCTAATAGAGCTAAATATCAGACAGCAGATTAATACGTAGTAATAATTTACAGAACAGAACCTGCTGTCTGTTCTTTATCGAAAAGACAAGTTCACTCTCAACCCAAACACAATGACTTTAATGTAAACATTATCTGCTGCTGAGAGGAAGCAAAGGCCCAGTATGACATTCTGGGACTTTCCAGCCTTAGTGAATCTTTTTGCATCACCAAGAATGAAGTAGTACTTAATAGTAAGAAGAATTGGGGACCATTTCCAGATTCCAAATCTGTTAGCAGCTGAAAGAGTGGTCTTTGGGAAACGGATGTTGATTGTAGAGAAGCAGGGGAATTACTTAGCCTTCCATCAGAAGTACAGTAGTAGAGACTTCTTCTCTCCAATCGTTATGTTCAGCTTAATAATTGATGCTTCCTGAAACACACGTCTCAGCTGATTTCAGACGTATTAGTAGCCTTTTAAGACGGCATGGTCTACAGAGGCTTTTTCGTGAATAGCTTCATTGCCCTAAAGAATTCTTGTTTACCAACATAAGATTGAACTGACCAATTGGCTTTTATCTAAACGTAAACAAAAAAGAAAAAGCGGTAATATGAACTTTTAATCAGGAATTCAGTTATAGTTAGCATCTCCATCACGAGCAACAATCCAATTTTGGATTGGATCCTGCTGGAACTAGCCGACGGCATTCTGTTGAGAGTACTGTAACTTGGCAAAGCCTTACAGAGACTTGGCTTCATATTCCGTGTTAAAGGATGTGTGAAAAATAGACTTCTCTGACTAATAAGATACTGTATTTCTTTGTGCATACTTGAAACAGAGGTCCGACAAGATTTTACGGCGCACTTACTAAATAAAAATATAACATGCTCGAAGAGGAACTCTAAGAGGAATAGAATTAAAGAATAAGCAAGAAAATTGTAGAAGGTTTTTGTAGCACAGGAAGCATTGCCTCATTAGTCGTTAAGTTAAAAGTTTATAACCTTTCTGTCTATTTCCGGCCATACACCAATACACCAAAACACACGGTAAACCAAATACATCAGCATGCCGGAATTTTAGTCACACCTAAAGCGGCTATGCTTCGTTGAACATAATCGCAGATAACTATCGAGAATGTTTCCGAGTCCACCGTGATGTATCCAACTGATAACAGCATGAATTTCTCTCTATACAAACCTTGAGCTCCTCATTTGGCCATTTCACAAACAAGCCATTCCACATTTATGAAACCTAAATATTTGCAAACCTTAAGAAATTGCTGGTGCTTTTTTTTTTTTTTTCCAATTCATGGATTCCAATGCCTTTAATAGACCTTGTACTGAAAACTGTGCCGGAGCAAACGAACAGTTCCTTTGGCATGCTCTTAAGTATGACATGCAGTGCACTGACTCATGCCAGTGTCTGCTACACCAAAAAAGGACCGAGCTGCTTACTTTTGCGCCTTCATTTTGTATGCAGCAATTACTTCCAGAGGGTTTGGCGGCCTTTGAGCCCAGACCTTCTCTTCCATTGAGATAATTTCATGGCCTGGTCCAATCTTCTGAAGCAAGTCATTTACATGTAATAGTATGTTATAAGGCACGGTACAAATTCATGACGATTGGTTTGTTCCCATACTCTGTTTCTGCAGTTATTTATACTTTTTCCTGCTTTGACAAGGGTTGAAGTGCTGGGGTTTTTTTTTAACGTGGGAAAACTCGATGGAAGGGAAGTAAAAGAGCATGGGACAAGGCACTAGTGGGAAGTCCGCAGAGACCAGCACTAAGTGCACTTAAGATGTAATACATTAGCTATGGCAATGATGACCCTTCTCAGCAGTTTGCAGGATGTACATGAGAAACTGACCACATTCCACCTAAAGTCACTTTACAGTGCTTTACAGCAAAAGAGATTTACAGCTAGCTGGTTTTCAATTAAATATTACAATTAAATGGTTTGTATTGATTTTGCAAATGATTAAATTGGGATAAAATTGATTAAAAATACGAATTAAAACTCCAAAATTAGAGTTATAGAGAAGGCGAAGCCATCTTTCCAACCTTTTGTTGTACCACTTGTCCTACACAGAGCTTTACTTATTTACATAAATACTTACTATGCCTCTCTTGACCAGCAGCCATAATTCAGTCCGCATTTCTCCAATATAATGAACCCCAGATTAAACACTGATTCATTTAGAAACCAAAATATTTGTAGTTTTTGCTATTAATGTTTTCTTGTTGCTACGGTGCTCTGTAACATCGCATAGAGAATGATGGATTTCTTTTTTCTGGTCTGCTTCTTCTCAAAGTTTCTTCCTTATAAGGGCTCTGGATGGTTTCTTCACCCTGATGCGTATGAAATGTAGTTAAAAACAAAAAAACAAAACGCATTATAGATTTGTCTTTTGTTAAAAGTGCTTTACAAATGAATGCATGGATTCAAATCTAGGCAGAACTCTGGGTCTGTATACAAACCGGATAAGACATTAGTGCATTGCGGGATAGAATGCGAAACGTTCACACCTAGAAGCAATTTAGAAATGGCAAAGAGGTGCGAGGAAACTGGAGAATGTGTTAGGAACCCATGTGAACACAAACGGAACAAGTGAAACTTCCAAAGTGAACTTAATCAAACCGATTAAAGCAGTGAACATGGTGCTACTCACTGCATCATGGAAAAAAGCTCATCTGTGGTAAAAAAAAAAAAAAAAAAAAAGTTGTCATTCTTGGACACTTATATGTCCACCATTATTCACAGAACTGTCTAAGAAAAGGGCAGGGGATTAATTTCGGTAGTAGATAATCTGTGTGATGTCATTCAAACAAACACAGCTGGTTCCAGAATGTATCTCAGTGTTTGTGGAGTTAGCGTCACTTTAAATATCTCGCACCCTTTCCATGTGAATGTCACTCACACCTGATACAGTTTATTATTAGACCAGTAATGTTAGCTATGGCAAAGCTGGCATGATATCACTACTAACCAAGTCTGCTCTATAGGGGCTGTGGCCATTTCTTATTTGTTGAATTCTGACTCGTAAGACGTTGACCTTGTCATTTCTACAGTATATAACAGCACTACTCAGACAGTAGTTGTAGCAGTAAATCAAATTTATATTTAATTGTATTGACATAAACTGGATCAGTTTAATACACTGACGTTACTATAGCAACGGTTAATTCACAGGGACTTGTGAATGACAGACTTGCCACATTACCACATTCTAATAATAAATAAATCAATTAGAAATCATGTTATTTAATTTATACATTTAAACCCGACTTTATAAGTCTGGCCTGAGGGCCCGACGTTCTCTAGTGGGCCCTGTGCTCACTGCCCGGCACCGTGGAGCTCGATTGGCATTTGCCATTCAACACCATATTTGGCAGGTCCACCACTGGTGCCGTGTGCTTTTTACAGATGAGAGCAGGTTCAACCTGAACACATGTGATAGATGTGAAAGGGTCTGTAGAAGCCGCGGAGAACGTTATGCTGCCTGTAACATCGTTTAGCATGACCGGTTTTTGGAGGTGGGTCAGTGATGGTCTGTCTCCACCTCCCCACAGCTACAGTAAACACACAGTGTGTTCTCGGGGAAGATATCTTCTCTACGGCAAGATTGAGCTCACTCAGCCTGTAGCAGGTCACGATCAGTCTCTGCTTCATATCTCTAACGCCGTACAGATACTCTGCCAGGTCATACGGTCTGTTTACACACCTGTTTATACACACACCTGTTTACACACGATGAACAATTTAGAGAAGACATTTCTTTGGACTGTCGGAAACCCTAAAGAAATCCACACACAAAGGAACCGGACCAAACCCTGTCTCCCCGGTGTTCATATATAATATTGCATAAATAATATTCAAGCATGTATGCCTCTCTGAAAGACTTGTCGTGAGTACTACGGTCGAAACCGAACATTTTCAGACTGAGTAAGCGCACATTTTTTGGTACTACTTCCTGTTCCATGGTTTAAATAGTGCCACTAAAAAGCAGAACAATATTACTGCAAACTATGCGTTTACACATCTAGACTGATTGCAAAATTAGGGCGTCGATTCCAAAAGCAGTGCATTAGCTGGATGCAGTAGTTACATTGTTCAGGAAGAGCGGATTTATTACTATTATGTACTACGACATAATTATTCCACTGATCAATATTGGCTGATTTTAAAAACAACATACCGGTATATTGATTTAGAGCTTGGTGACTGGATCGCTCAGGTTTTCCTCACAGGCTAGTTTTTAGTTCTTCAATTTTTTTATTAAAACATTGTGTTTGGAAGGGAAATTCTGATATGTATTTAGAATTGGTAATCGGAGCTCACTTTATGTATTTTTGTATGTATTTATGCATGTATGCTAATAAGTCAGTCTGTAATTGGCTTCAGTCTAAGTGAACAATACCCTTTTAGATTTAAGTATTTAAAGTAGTATCTAATGGAGTATTTAGGTTTCTCTGGGGAATTAAATCTAGTATTATACAGTATTAGACTATTTTTTTTCGATTCTCATTTCGTGATTGTATCATGGTAGTCTCAGCCTCAAACTTGATACCTACAGACCATTGGCTGAATGTTCGAGGATTTTGCAGACAAAATTCAGAGGGAAATAAATAAATAAATAAATAAAAATTTCATGATTTTGAAAGTTAGTATGATTCATTGGATTCTATTGGATTCCTAAGAGATGGGCCACATTTTTAAACACTTACAATAAGAGGATCAGATAAATACATGATTTTCTAACTGATGTGAAGTTCACAGTATATAATAATTAATATGCATGAATGCCTTATATAAAAATCTATAGGTACACGTTAGTCTGTTTTTACAGGGACATCTAGTTTACTGTTCCACACACACAAAAAGGAACTGTGATTGGTTGCTTTACATCTTGGGCAATAAAACCTGCCTTGTAGTCCAGACCTTCTGCAGTCAGTCTGAAGATCTGGCTACGTAGTATCATGGCAGTGCTGATTTACCACAGGACTACAAAACCCACATGCACCATCAGAAGCGTCGTTGCTATTTAACTCACCTATTGTTTAGCACCTGTTGCACTCGTTAGTCGCCATCACTATTTACTCGTACATTGTTGTCATTTCTTGTCCACGTTTACTGGTCAGTGGTTTTTTTCCTGCACTTGAATCCACCTCTTCTATTAATTTCGGATCGATTATTTATTCTGATTTTTTTTTTTGTTTTGAAAAATGGTTCATTTAATTCTGTTAAAAATGTACAGATGTACAAATAAAATTTGCAAACCATTTTACCCCATCAAGTGACCAAACATGTCATTTACAAAAGAAAAAATAAATACAATACAAAGAGGAATGCTGTAAATCAAATATAGGAAATTCTACTTCAGATCAGTTAGTCAAATTCCACCTAAAAATGAATTTAGGCTGAAAAATAACAATTATACACACACATACACTTCCTTTTTTCCAAACGGGGGTTCTTCACTATGAACTAAATATGAAATTATTACCCAATATAGTTTAGCTGGAGGACTGTATTTATTGACATACATTTTGATGGTATTAAAATAGTGTCCTTGTCGGCGGAGTGGCGCAGCGGTAGCGCGCTCGCGTCGACATATACACAGCGCTGTTGTGTTGCGGGCGATCCGGGTGCGATTCCAGCCCCCGTGGTCATTTCCCGATCCCTTCCCCCACTCTCTCTCACCCACTTCATTTCACCGCTGTCCTGTCCATAAAGGCATAAAAAGCCACAAAATAAATCTTACAAAAAAAAAAAATCAAAATAGTGTCCTAAAACTTAACTATAATTTACAAATATTTAAACTTTTTTATATTATTAATAGTTATAAAATTAAAATATTTGGCTTATTGATACAGGTCATTAGTTATAAAGCTTGTGCAGTGCAGAGCATGGCATTGTAATATATTGTGACAGATTACAGTGTTATATTCTTTGTAGGAACGGTTATAAAATTAACTAGTATCTCGTAGTTATCATGTAATAAATAGTATCAGTTCCCCCCCCCCTCTCTTTTTGTATGTCATGTGAGACTGGATGAATGACTTTTTTCACTCTCCAGCTTCTGCCAATTACACTCCTCTGGCCTCTCCTGTCCCGTCCCGTCCCGTCAGTACAGACAGAATAAGAGGATCACTCATTTTCTACAGTCAAAAATACCACGAACTTATTCTCACTGGGATACATCGTTTAAGAGCTCTGAGACTAGGGTCACGTCTGTGTTAGAGTGGACATTGCGTGAAACAATGCTTTATTCATGTTTTAGTAGATTTAGCATGCACAGCCACGATTAAAATATTAATGCATTCCTTTCCATTTTGTGTAGTCAGTGAACAGTACTAGCTAGAAACTCATTGCCGAGTTTCACTTTGCACTTTTAGTGTGTGCACCAGTAGCGAAAAAAAATAAAAGAATCAAAAGGATATTGAGTAGGGATGAAAATGTGTTTATGGATGTTTCAGGTTTTGTTGTTCCTCTTCACTGGAGGCAGAGCAGGTCTGATGGACACAACACAGCAGCCTAGTCCAGAGCTAACATCACTAATGCACAGGAAATGCTTTTGTTGGGGAAAACTAATTCAATTTATTTAATGGGAAGCCATCTTTCATGCTCAGTTTCCATCTCACAGCACCGGCTGGAAGGAAGGAGAGCTCTATTGTTATTGTTGACTATGGCCTTAAAGAGCCACTCATGCACATAATAGCATCAGATGAGAATTACACTCTCTTGGTATTATTTCTATTCTCTAATCTGCTTGGCATTCTTCAATGTCCAGTGCTAGCGATATTATTTACTTTAATGTCCAGTGATAGCTATATTTTTACCTCAAACAATCGGCTCTATAGTCGTGATCTTCAAGGGTACTTGCTCATTGAGGGGGGAAGAAAAAAAAGCAGCGAATTTCCAGGCTGACACATGAACAGTGGGACACTATACTACGGTGTAAATCAAGCCTTTATTCTTCTGTGGCGGGACACACTCAACTGGTGCGCATTAATACACACATGGGTGGGCGCAATGGATTCCACTCATAGTATTTCCCTTCATCTACTTTTCACTTTTTTTTGCTACGTTCCCACCATATCAAGCATTTGTTTTGGGGATGTTGACTGTGGACAGCTAAAAATGAGCACACGGGCTTTGGATACATGTATAAATGTTTTGTTTTCATTCCGCTGCTGATCAGTCATCAATTAATATCCATATAACAGCTGGCATACAGTTTCAGTAGTCTATTTACAGCTTACCCTGTGGCTGATAGTTATATGGTTTGAACTTGTATTCATGAATTTATGAGGACACAAATGTGTATAATGACATGAGTATTACACTGGAATTACGACATAAGCATGTTTTATGGGGACATTTCATGAGTCCCCATAAGTGAAATAGCTTTAAAAACATACTAAAATGTTTATTAAAAATGTAAAAATGCAGAATGTTGTGTGTGATGTGCAGGTTTAGGAGTAGGGGTGTGTGTGTGTGTGTGTGTGATATGTAGGTTTAGGAGTAGGGTAGGGGGATAGAATGTACAGTTTTTGTACACTATAAAAATTATGCATGTGCACTGTCCTCACTAAGATAGCAAAACAAACATGTGTGTGTGTGTACAGCCTTGGCCAAGTTGGAGGTCAGCATGGAGGACAAGGTAGAGGTGTTCCTGGAAGATGTGGTACAGATCCCCTGCATATACAACATGAGCAGATCTATCGGTTCACCAACGATACAGTGGTTTGTGGTAAGTTAATATTTAATGGCAGAAACATTTCTGATGTAAACAAAACGTATCCACTCATGCGCTGTTGACATGAATACAATCTTATTTATGCGTATATATTTTTTCCCTGTTTTAGAAAACATTGGGTAGCAGCAAACAGCAGATCTACCAGAAAGACGACAGAGGGGTAATTGTGGATCAAGGCACAGGTTTCTCAGGGAGGATCAATGTCTCTCACTCTCAGGAAGGCATGATGGGAAACTCTATTCTGACCATCAATGCTGCACGAGTCAGCGATGTGCGAGACTTCATATGCCATGTGAACGTGGATGGAAGCAGTGGAGAGGGACGTACTCGACTTCTAGTGTTCAGTAAGATAAGATCAAGACATTACGAGTAACACGGCCAAATTATATCAAGCCAAAGATAGTGAACTTAAGCAACTTATGGATTGACACAAGACAGACTTCAGATAAAAATAAAATTGCATCTCAGACAGACTACAGGGTCTAAGGCATGGGTCACCAACATGGTGCCCGCGAGCACCAGGTAGCTTGCAAGGACCACACGAGTATCCCACGGGCCAGTTTTAAATATAGCCCACCATAACACCACTTACCAGTGAGCGGTATCTATATTTATTGGCGCTATTTTTTTAAATCAGATATTAATGTAAATTTGAAAATAGAATTACTTATAAAGATTTATAGAAATAAAGTGTTGCATATTACTATTTATCTGTTT
>JAOUQX010000041.1:7039937-7051583 GCA_028566295.1 Liobagrus marginatus | reverse complement strand
TATAAGTCGACCCCCCCCATTTTGATATTAATATTTGGGTGTAGAAAGTCGACTTATACACCGGCATATACGGTAATTGTGTTTTGCTGTTTTGACTTAAAGAGCACAGAAACCAACACTTCATAAATCCATCCATCCTGTATTTATCCATATTAAATTTAGCAAACAGGCGGCAGGGTGGCAGAGTGGATTCCGGCCCAGAATGTTTCCGTGTGGAGTTTGCATGTTCTCCCCGTGCTTGCGTGGGTTTTACCCCCCGCCGTGTACTCCGGTTTCCTCCCGCCTCCAAGCACATGTGATTGGGCATAGATGAATTATCTACTCTAAATTGTCCATAGGAGTGAATGATTGTCTGTCTCTTAAGGGCGATTAACCAGCGATTGTACAGGGTGTATCCGGTCTGGCGCGCCAAGTTAGCTCGGATAGACTCCAGCGACCCCCCCGACCTTGAACAGGATAAGAGCTAGATAATGAATGAATGATAATTTAATCAAACAACATTGTATGTCTTTAAACTGGCTGTCTGACTAACGAAGGCAGACTGATGTCCAGCAATGTAAATAAACTTCTTGAACAGCAGCGATAGTGAAAGAGCACAGAACACAAGTCCGGGCTGAAGGCATCTAGGCAGATGCTGGTTCCTACCGGCAGGAAACTTGTATGAAAGAAATTTCCTTAAAATAGATTAGAAACAGGAATGAAGTTTATTAAGGGTCTATTTGACAGCCATTTGGGTCAATTCCTAATTGGTCCCAATTCCCAATCCTAATCGGTTGATCTGCTGGTTTTATTGCAATTTCATGTCAATGGACAATTCCAAAACATATGCCCTCGTCCCAATTTGTCTACCTATACTATACACTGCACGTGTGTACTATTGGGGAATCAAATAAACATACTTTAAGTGTGTAGCGAAAGAGTACATCATTCATTCAATGTTTTACAAATCAGTTATACAACACAATTCTATTAGCTAATCCCCTTGACTTATTTCCACCATGTCTGCAGGTTGAACAATCAAAACCCCCCTCCCTTGCACATGAAGTAAAAAAGCTATAAATTTAACTATAAAATATATATTTGCTGAATATTAGCGGCAAAAGTGCACAGGAATCCTAAATATAAAAATCTACTGGAAACAGCCCAATTTTGCACCATTAGAATACTTTTATCATTACCCTAACCCTAACCCATCCATCCAGGGTGAATAGCAATATTGCCTTCAGGCAGAAGCTGAAATAAACTACAGATCATTAGACAAACATCAGCAAGAGACCTAGAAAAGGCATTTCCCCTCAGATTAACCATGTACAGAAATTAGCATACAGCTTGTGATTGTTCAAAGTAAAAAACTAAAGCCGTGAACTAAAGGATGTAAACACTAAACACTCACATCAAAGTGTATACATTTAGAAGGGCAATAGTCATAAAGGAAACAATGATTTGGGTTTTTTTTTTTTTTACTAACCTTAAAACATAAGCCTTTCCCCCATAAATGTATTTTCCCATAAGATGCTGAATAAAGAGAACTTGCCAAATTCCGAAATTAAATGACAACTGGGCTAATTAAAAAGACTTAAGAAGCCATGTCTGCTGGAGTGTCTTCAGCCATTTCCTGGTAGAGCAAAAGTGCAAACGCCGTGTGATTGAAGCACTTTTTGTTGGAAGTTTTAGTATAAACTCCCCACTCGCACAATACAAATGATATTTTTTGCTGTTGCATGCTGGGGCAGCTGGATGAAGGTATCTGATGCCAACGGACTGCACACCTCCGTAAGGCCTGTGATGTTGTGGGGGTGGAGCTGAAGACTGACTAGTGTCAGAAAACACCTTCCTTCCTTTGTCAATCAGACTTTACAATTCTACAACACAATGACATCCTCCAGTACACAGACATCTTACGGTGCAAAAAGTGTAGTTTTATATTTCTACATTTTATCTGGTGTAAATGACTTGGAGCTGCAGTAACGCTTTATGTAATGAAACGTCAGGTGTATAATTTTCTAATACAGTTTACATTAAAATTGTAAACTTTTGCACTACAGTACTTTAATTACTTTTGTTACAAAACATATAACGGACAATGACGTGATTCCTACATTTTCTGTCCGATTGCATTTTTTCTACCAGTTTAAAGTTGGATTAAATGCACAAAAAGATAACAAGTAGTTCATCTCCCATGCATGTATTCACTTCAGCATTTTAGAAAAACATTGTCATTTATTTAAAGTGTGAAAATATCATAATGGTGCAATTGTCAGCCATAACCTTTTTTGTAAATGTCTTTGAAGTTACTCAATTTATTCGAATTGATTTGACACCATTTGGCATGATCACCAACGTGTTCAAACTACAAAGCATTTGTATTTATATTCCAATCATGATAACACAAAGTTTGTCCGATGAGGTCCATTTTATGAAATCATAGTGTGACAATCAAGAATGCCCAAAGCTTGCTTTGTTTAGGTGGCCAACGGTATGCCCGTAAATTTTGAATGAATTTGAGAATATCATGTGGTGTAACCACTGCCGAGTGCCGTCCTAAATTGGCAGTTTTTGTGCTTTTATATTCAACTGATGGTTTATTTACATAAAGTACTTTATTTTCGTATCATTTGGAACAGAACTCAATTCATATAGGTAAAAACAAATACTAATATCACCTAATTTAAAAGTGTCTATATGAATTTATCTGTACACAACATTCTTAATGTTTGAACAATTGCAATAGATATTTTTGGTATTTTAAAATAGGCCTGTCGAAAACCCTTATACATCAATGACCCATAAACAGTTGTTTCCTCAGTATAATGACAAATAAATGAACGTCCCGATAGAAAGACAAAACATAGCAAAACTAGTTTAAAAGAGTCGGAATTTATTTGAATAAATGTTGAACATGAAATGAAAAGCTTACACAACCCTCTTCCTTTAACTACTGGAACTGATCATCCGGATAGGTCACAGCAATTTATCCAACCTAAGCTGCATTTAGTGATTGCAAGATGCAAACAGACCGTGCTTCCTCTTTTATCTATACACTTACTTGACTTCACACAGGCAGCCTTTTAATAACTCTTCTAAGCTGATTGTTGTGCCACCGACAGCTTTTTAAAGCTTATTACACGTTACATGGGTGAAAAATCGAGATCGAGTCGAAATCCACGGCGGCAGCAGCCGAAGAACTGCACGAAGGCGAGAAAGGCAGGAAATAATCGAGGCCTGCGACGGCTCTTATCTGCAGAGAAAACCTCTCCGTCTTCAGTCCGACTGCAGCTGTGATTGGGGGTTTGGGGATAAACAGTGCCAATGTGAGGACACCACACACCCCGTTTCATGCTCATCTCTATAGCTTGTGTACTCCCAAACCATGCGTCAGTAATGTCCTGACAAGCGGGAGATAACGCCACGTCCTCTGAATTATCAGTAAGCGCGCACGCAAGTGCACGAAGACGCAGACACACTATCTCTCTCACGCATATATGCATGTGCATACACAGACTTGCACACAGTGTGGCCTCCTCTTACTGCATGGATTTCTCCATGTGGGGAACACAGACGTGCCAACTTGAATAATTCACCATCAGTGTGATTAAACATTTCAATGTTTACAATAGTTTTTTTTTTTTTTTTTTTTGCCATTTTTTATTCCAAATGAGGAAATATATTTGAACAAACTTTCTATCCAAGTTACAGTCGAGCACAAACAAATTTGTAACTTGCCACAGCAACTAAAATCACAACGGTGAAGAACACACACAGGAAATGTAGCAAAGAGTGAGTGGAGCGATGCCGAGTTGATCCTTTACCTTCTGGATGGTTTATTTATTACTCCATTTTCAGTTTCTTAAATTCAACACCACGACGCTAAAGGCAATTGTTTCACTTACTGCTAAGTGACACGTCAACTAAAGTTCCACTATACATGGCAGTTCCTGTTATCGCTGACTTTACAGCAGCTATAAAATAGTAAACCCATCACTAGCCTTTTTCTCAGTCCGCCCACACGGAGGAAATAATAAAACTAAGCGCAAAGTCCTTTATGCAGAACACGGTTACAAAGCGCTAGCACTGGAGACTCCTTCCAATGAACATTCAATAGTGGTTCACAGTATCAAAGCACGAGGTTTGCCATTTGTTCCCGACAATATGAGTTTTAATCCGGTTCTTTTTTACACTCATGGGTTTCATGCAAATGCAGTTTTGCTGTATACTCCAGAAAACTAAGTTTATGATTAAACGAGTCACTTAATGGACCAAGGTATCAGGAGACAAAGAACAAAAATTCTGCAGCAGGTTCTCTCAATTCGTTTGTCCCGCTTTTTCTCTGGCCAACATGCATTCAGATACGTGTTTAACCTAATAAGTGATTGTGTTTTAACACAGATGCTGTGATGTGTTGGACCAGTGTTTCACAACCATTTGTAGTTGTAATTTAACGGCACATACTTTAAATTAGAAACGTGACAAGGCGCACCGACAAACAAAAATGCCACAAAAAGTATATTAATTGAAATTATAATGAAAATCTAGTCTATTTTCTAGTCTAATCTAGGACTATTTTAAAAATGGGCTACTCATGGGATCCTTGCGGGTGACCTGGTACTTGCGGACACCATGTTGGTGACCCCTGCTCTAAGGCTTTAGAGTACCAATCAGGCGAAATTGGGTAATCGTCCATGGCACAGCTGATGACTTCTGTGGTAACTCAGTGGTAAAGGTGTTGCTGCTGAACCTAAAACCGGGGTTCAATTCACAGTACCACCAAGCTACCACTGCTGGGCCCATGAGCAAGGCCCTTAACCCACAACTGATCGGATGCAAGTCACTCTGGATAAGAGCGTGTACTAAATGCTATAAATGTAAATGTACGTGCCATGGCACAGTGGTTGGGAAACTCTGTGTAAGAACCATGGAAAAGCCGTTTCTCCCCAGGTCGCATTTGTTACAGAAGTAGCACCTTTAAAGACGCACATCCTTTGCCAAACATGCACAAAAAAGCAAATGAATGACCTTACTGTATGCCTCAATGAATGATTAGCCTGAAAATCTTAAAGAGCAGCCTTTCAGTAACAGAAATACAAACAACAGGAAACAAACCGTAACTTATTTAGCCCGAGTTTCCGATCAGATTTCCTAACATTAGCTAGTGTTGGTACGCCGAAAAAGTTTATGCATTGTTTTCTCAAAGTATAAGAAGGCTATGAGGCATTGCAGTCTGAGCTGCGTCTAGATCACTAAGCTATAGTTATACGTGTGGTTAGCCGTGATGGAGGATTGAAACTGTATATAGACCGTGGTCTATCTCGGAGACTTCCAGAACAACCGGTTGAGTTCTTAAGACGCTCATTTGTTTATTTCTTCGGCATCCTAACGTCAGTTAATAAACATATAGATAACAGTATTATAGACCGTTTAATAAATGGAAATTCCTGTTTCTTAAAATAGCATACTGTAATCAAAGAACAGGCTCAATAACCCCATGATGATCCTCTGGGAGGGGGTGTACATTCGTTCATGTCAAAGGCACGGTGCTAATTTATTCTTAATCATGTACAATTCTGCTTTAGCAACGCGCAATAAATGAATTGCCACTACACCACCAAATATCTGTGCACACCGGAGCGTAGTTTTTTTTTTTTTTAAATGCTTCTTTGTCATGGTGTATGAGTCTACAAAGAATCTTTAACAACTATAGAATATTTGCATTTCATAGCGTTCTCTGTAATAGAAAAGGTTCTTAAGGAGAATACACAAATGGTCTTCATGGAAAGAAAATGATCGTTTTTTTTTTCCAAAAACATTAACCGAAAGGTTCTTTGAGAAACCCAAAATGCTGAAAACTCTTTAAACACCTTTATGAGTGCAATACAACGCGATCGATTCAGCTCAGTCACAACCAGACCAGCATTAAAGGTCCTGATGCTGATATGAGCAGGAAAAGGTACGGCTTTCGGATCTTATCTGTTGGAGCAGAGTGTACACAAGAAGAGCTGAGTGATGTCATACTGACGAGCCAAACGATTCAAGTGTTGCTGCATCATTAACGTTACATAGTTAAAAAAAAAAAAAGCAGTAATTTTACATTTCCTTACGACGCCGCTAACGAAGTAGTCAGACCGGGCTTAAAACCCGATCCATACAGAAGATCAACAGTTACTCGAAATGTTTTTTGGTTGTTTTTAAGTTTGGAACAATTACAGCCTCAACACAGAGCCGTACAACAAACAGTGCTGTCCAATCTGAACAGGTTACAGATAGAACCCTGTAATGATCCAAAAAGCGCTTATAATGTGCTTATATCATGGACGTGCTTTGCTATGAAGTTGCTTCTCGAACGAACACAACAGCTCAAAGAATGTCTGGGTGCGATCAGTCTGATAGAGAATGCTTCCCTTTTTTCGGAGCTTGCTCGTGATGCTAGTTCTGCTTTCAATCTAAAATGCATACGGAGATGAATCGGCATTTTAATTGTGTTGCGAAAAAAAAAGTCGGCCGAACTATAACAGACCATGCAAATAAGAGGTGGCTTTTTCAAAGGACGTAAACACTTATTTTCTCTGCTTGTGTATTGGCGAGAATCGCACCGGAAACACAAGATCAGCACGTAACCACAAACATTTCCATGAACTGCAGTTCGGCGCCAACAGGCACACACATGTATTAAAAAAGGTGCAAGAAAACCGATTCACCGGATAAAAACACATCTGCTTTGTATACCTACTTGACTGAAGTGACTTATGAAGCCGGAAAAAAAGATGCAACACGGCTGAAAATATAAAGCACACTGTTTATGTACGGTTCACGCCTAAAACATTACGGTAATTACGGCATCAGTTGAACAGGTCATTGTGCAAGTGACACATACAGGTAGACGGCTCTGCCTTAATAGTGGAGTGTGTCCGTCATGTTATAAAGCAGGCGTGTTAGATCAACAAAGCCAAAGTACAACATTTGCCTACTTTTATTAAAAATGTTTAAAAATGCTTATTTTTGAAGCAAGAGACTGCTTTGGTGTCCATACAGCGGGTCGAGATCCACGAATTAAGCACATGCTTTTTTCACAATGAAGCGGCTGCTTCATGGCCATTTTTGATTTGCGCATCAAAAGAAAAAATGAATTAAAAAAAAAAAAAAAACAAAAAAAACCCGGACAGCGGCTTTGTGATCTAGCCACAAACAGCACATTTTAAACGTCAAGCTGTGCAATGAAACAATTTCACATGTAAAAGCTGCAGAAGAAGCTTTAATGTCATATGAAAAACCTTCATCTTATTCTTTATCTTCTGTAAAGATGCATTGGGAAAATGTGTATTGTTAAAAGCCCTTTATAAATAATCGAATTGAACTAAAAGAAACGCACATCAACCATTTACTGATTTTTCCAGGAAGATCAGAAAATGGTCCAAAACACCAAAAATGGTGCTACTGTTGAGTATGGCCAGTCCTCAGAGGCGGGACTTAGACTAGAGAGCATTTCATTGGATGAACACAAGCCTAGTACAGGATGAGTCATGAAAAATAAATATTTATTGTGGATTTTTTGCATAGTGCCAAATTAGAGAATACACTTAGCGAAGTTCTCTCCAAATATGTGTCTACAGCTCTCTAACAGACTGGATAATAAGTTCTGGAAGAAAAGATGAATTGTGATTTCAGACACACCATGCACAAAGCCACAGTCCAAGAGTGTGTGAAGGTGCACGTGAGGAATCATCATCCTGTTGCTTTGCTCCTGTGGTAAACGACTAACCAGCTTTGATATCAGGAATTGTGGCGTAGCAAAAGAAATCGGACTTCCAGCCAGAGCTAGATAAGCTAATCGAGAGCTAGTATTCCTATCCGATCTCATTGCCTGCTCGATTCAAAACACACCAGCTGTTCCCAAATATCGAGACAAGTAACTGATGAGCCATCATCTTACTCTTACTGCTAGCTGCTGGTCAAGTCTAGAGCTAAATCACACAGGCCAAGCTAACTAGCTGAATTAGCTAGCAAGTTAGCACCCGGGACTGGGCCATGTCTCGATGAAGAGAAGTGTAGCTTTCTACACAGCTGCACTGTGATAGAACAGAAGGAACACGAGCTTACCTTGTCCATGAGTTTCCAACATTTCTCCACGGTCTTTTTGTCCACGGCCCCGGGCTGGTGATGGGAGTGGTGGAGGTGATGGTGAGGCTGAAACGCGTCCTTCATCATGCCAATCAGCCCGCCGCCTTTCTTCAGGTTTCCTGCCATGTTTTGGCACCTCAGACCCGGATAGCGCGACTGGAAGAGGAGGTGGTGGTGGTGGTGGTTTTGGTGTTGAGGGCAGAAGACTGAACCTTGTTTTGTTAGTCCAAGCAGCGGTTTGACTCGAAAACCCCCCGGTGAGGACAGCGCCCGAGTGCACTTCGAGCGAGGGTCCTTCGTCGGGGGGGGGGGAGAAGAAAAAAGCTCTACCGAGTCGAGGGAGCCATTAAATCCCCTCAGCAGCAGTAAACCGCGCTGTCATTGGCGTTAAGTGCACAAGTACGTCCGCCTAACCAATTTTTTTAAAATAAATAAATAGCAAGAGCTAATGTTTTATGCTATCGTCGCTACTTTCACCAAGACACAAATTAGTCTTTTTAACACCACCCTGTACGGACTGGTTCCCGTTTCCCCCCGCTCTGTCTCCCGCAACGGGAAGTTCAGCTCACAGCTACAGCGCTCAGCAGGAGGGGAGGCTTAACCAAGCGACTAATAATGAGCAACTCCAACTTTACGCCATTAAATTCGAACGAGTCGTATTTACTGCAGAAAAAAGAACCAGTTGATAAAGCCGGCTATAGGTGGTTAACTGGTAAAGAAATACATGTAAGCGCTCAAACACCGCCTTCTAGCTCACGCTTCCTAAGATGGTTATGAACATTCTTCCTGTTCCTCCTCTTCCGCCTCTTAGCTGTCGCCAGTACCGCACGAAGGCCCGCCCCTTCCCCGCCCCTCCCACGCATTGCCACGCCTTCTCCAACATGCAGCTTGAATGCACGTTCAGCTCACTTCTGTGAATACAAAAACACAAGTACATTCTCAGAACTTTTTTTTTTTTTTATTGAAATCACAACTTTATCACCGAAACTAAAATAAAGACATCCCCATTTAAAAGCCTATTATATTCAGTGTGTCCTGAGAACACTAGAAACACACAATTGTTTCGTGGCAGTAAGTGACTTCACATTTATATGCACATTTTTCATTTTCACGTCTTTCAGTAAATAAAGTGTCACCCACTTATAGCAAACGTACAGTTAGTCGTCAAAGCATTTCACTGTATGTTGTACCACGTATAATGTACATGTGACAAATAAACTTTGAACCTTGAACCTTAATCGTCAACTGACTTGCATCCTATCCTGTGTGTATCTCACCGGCAATACAGAGATCAATGCATCAATCATCAGCATGACCATTATCAATAATAAAGCTGTTTAATTATTGATGATTGTACTAAAACACTTTTATTCTCAATAATCTCAATCAATAATTTCCTGTTATTTTTACATCTATGTAAAGTAAAATACTAGGCTGATCTACAGCACAATAAAAATAAAAAATATCTGTTGAATTATGCTAATACGGATAACATTGTGCTAATAGCCAGGTGGTCAGTCAGAAAGTGCAGAGTCTGTACAATGATCTGAAAATAGCAGGTCATGAATCTGTTGAACTTGGCTCGGATACTCCATAACCTTCCCTATAGGAAGTGTATGCGGACTGTGGAAGAGGTGTGAGGGTTTCTTCCTGATAGTGCAGTCCTTCTCTGTATAGTGCTCTGTGTAGCTGTCATCAATGGCATGACGCAACAGTGGACTGGACACGTGTTCTACTCTTCTGTCTGAGATGGAGCAGGTTCTATATATTCAATTAGAATAGATTCAACTTTATTTTCATTACACATGTACAAGTACAATGCAAACGAAATGTAGTGTTTTCGCATATCCCAGTTTATTATTGAGCTGGGGTCAGAGCGCAGGGTCAGCCAGAACGTACGGCGCCCCTGGAGCAACTGAGGTTAAGGGCCTTGCTCAAGGACCCAATGTTGATAGCTTGCCTGGTGCAAGGCTTGAACCCCGACCCTCTGATCGCTGACCCAGAGCCTTACCAATGAGCAACCACATCTATATATACACACATTTTCAGAATTCAAGTCATTCTGCTTACATTAAATATATTGTAAACTACCGTACTATCTTATACCCCTCTATGTACTGGTGGTGCTGCAGTCAAAAAGGTGAGCAATTCTGAAGTTGTTAAGCATGCACACAATTAGCCATGCACCAGACCTCGAGCTTGTCTCATTTCTTTTCTGTACGATGTCTCATTATTGCCGGAGATGAGCAGTCTGACAATCAAACTTGTTGATGTGACGATTAATGACACGGTTATGGGTAAGCAGTGTGTACAGCAGATGACTCAGTACACACTACAGTGTTCGGGGTGATGGTGGAGGATAAGCTATGCTGGTGGGTTGCATATGAAAGAGTTAAGTCAAACTCAGTTGAGCTTTGCACCAATGTCTGAGGTATGATGCTATTAAATGCTTAAGTAAGTCCTATTCGGGTTAGTGAGTTTCTGTGTCATGCCAGACTCCACAGTGGCGGTTAATGGCTCATGTGACACTCAGCTCTTTAAGAATTTATCGTTTTCATAAGCATTCCTGTTATTACCTAGTCTACCATGGACTATAGACTCATAGAAATGGAACAAAACCAATAACAAAAACTCGAAATCATTTTTCACACAAATACACACTCAATGTTTCCAAATGCCTCAGATCTGAACTATCCCTTGAATGTTACTAAGGAACAGGCGTCAGTTAAATAACAGGGGTTATTTAAAAGATTTTCTCATGGTGTTAGCCAGGATTGGTCCCCAGCATGGGGTGTGACCCTATTTAGATCTTATTTTTCATCTTAATATATAATCTTGTATATGACATTTACAACTACACTGTTTGTGTGAGGGAAGTGGTAGCTCATTGGTTAAGGGTGTTGGACTGCCGATCTGAAGACCGAAGTTCAAATCCCAGCACTGCCAAGCTACCACTGCTTGGCCCCTGAGCAAGGCCCTCAACCGCTGTTGTAAGTCGCCCTGGATAAGAGTGTCTACCAAATGCAGTAAATGTAAATACAGAATTATTTATTATTATTACTCATTAATATGTATAGGCATGTCCTACCACAGGCGTCTCACATCTGATTAACAGAAAATCTTACCCCAAACTACTAAGAAGTTTTTCGAATGAAAAGAAAACCCAAAGTGCACAAGAAAAGTCCTACTTTTTCCTTAATCCTGGTTTCTACAAGTTGTCCTATAAATTGTTCTGGAATAGACCCTGAATGCACCATTAACCTTAATCCAAGATAGTAGAATGCATGCATCATTGAGCAATAATCATTGCATCGGCTAATAAATAACAAGGGAACGCTGATAAAATACTGACGTTTGAGATCAAAACTTTAAGTTTAATGAGACTTTGATCGTTTTTTGAATCAATTTTACTAATGGGGACTCATGAAATGTCCCCATAAACATGCTTACGTCATAATAGGGTGATGGTGGCTCAGCGGTATAAGGCTCTGGGTCAGTGATCAGAGGGTCAGGGGTTCAAGCCTCACACCAGGC
>JAOUQX010000041.1:6999351-7012211 GCA_028566295.1 Liobagrus marginatus | reverse complement strand
ATAGTATATTGATTTGATAGAAATACTTTTTTGTATATTACTAAAAGTAAACTGTATAATCTGTGGGATATACTGTACGTGTGGGATATTCGGATGCTAGTTAGTGAGGAGAAGATGCTGACAAAAAAGCAGTCTGCCAATGCCACTGTGTGCTCTATATGCACTATACTGATGCACACACACATCATTTACATTTACAGCATTTGGCAGAGCAACTGTTAACCAGAGCGACTTACAACGGAGCAGTTGAGGGTTAAGGCTCAGGGGCCCAACAGTGGTAGCTTGGTAGTGCTGGGAATCGAACACCGGATCAGCAGTCCAACACCTTAACCACTGCGCTACCCCTTCTCCACATAATGTGGCCAAACACTGTTCCAGCATGACTATGATCATATCAGTACCCGAAGCTCCTGAGCTCCACAATGTGTGTTATGGTTGGAACAGAAGAACGCGAGTGTCCTGCATGGAGCTCTGACTTAACCCCACTGAACACCTAACCGACATTAGCGTCTGATCTCAAGTGGACAGATCGCGTGGGGTTAGTGGTAGCTCAGTGGTTAAGGTGTTGAAGAACGCGGTTCGAATCCAAGCACTACCATGCTACCACTGCTGGGCCCCTAAGTAAGGCCCTTAACCCTCAACTGCTCGGTTGTAAGTCGCTCTGGATAAGAATCTCACTAACACTAGTAACGGATCCAACACAAATTCCCACAGCTACGCTCCACAATCTAGTTAAAAACATTTCCAGATGTGTGGAGGTGATTATAAAAATAACAATAAGAATAAATCTGGAATCAGATGTTTAAAAAACCCCCAGATATGGTCAG
Source organism: Liobagrus marginatus (assembly GCA_028566295.1). Lineage (NCBI taxonomy): Eukaryota > Metazoa > Chordata > Actinopteri > Siluriformes > Amblycipitidae > Liobagrus > Liobagrus marginatus. Next base: position 7,011,384 of record JAOUQX010000041.1, on the reverse strand, counting down.
ATGTACTAACACTTTTGTCCATAGAGCGTACAGTACTGTACATGACCAGTGTTACCAGATGTGCCGAGCTTACGGTTAAGCAAAGCGCCGAGCCCTCATCATCTGTACTGCGCACCCAGCCTTATGCAAAATGCTCTATATCTATAAGCAGCATTAGAGCAGTGACTCCTACGTTCCATTCTGTACGCACTATAACGCGGCACATTGCACGCCGGGGATGATGAAGCAGCCCCCCTGGCGTGTGACTCAAGCCGCATTTAATTCCATTTTCCACCCTCATTGATCACCGGCGAAATTTCATCTGAAGCTCAGAATGAGGGCGAAAAAAAATGGGGATCTTTGTTGGAATCGTGGGACATGAGATCAATAGCAATCGGATTTGTTCTAAATAAGGGCACAGGCAGCATGACGTTCATGTATTGGAACGGAGCTCCAGAGATGCATAAGCCAGAAAGATTTTTTAAAGGCCAAAGTGCAGCAGGAGATGCTGAAGAGAGCCCGAGTCACTAAATCACTCGACAGTGTGCGTGAGCTACTTTAATCTCTTCATCTCGCTCTTATTTATTTGTGTCAGAGCCACATGACATGTAGCGTCTGTCATCGCTGTGCCTCGTTCACCGCCTCTGTTTACGCCTCTCGCTTGCTCTATCTCGGGCTTTTTGTCCTGAATCGCTCTTTCTATCGAACACACGCTGCGTGTCTTTAATATAAGAAACAGCCTGATGCTGTGTGTGCGTGTGTGTGTGTGTGTTTGTGTGTCTGTGTGTGTGCGTATCCTGCACTGCGGTACGGAAGTGCATTAGCATGCATGACGTCCTGATGATCAAAAAAAAAAGAAGAATATTTGCATGTATTATAGAATAATGAGCTTTATCAGGGCATTACCAGGTGACATCTTTCATCAGCTAGACAAGCCAAAGTGTTTTTTTTTTTTTCAGCATTGCTGACTAATGTGGCCTGTAGTGTGGGAAGTGAGGTAGTGTAGCCGGAGTCGCCGTAGTGTCCTTACCAGATGCACTCGGTACATGATACTAATCCCCAGTGTCATAAAGGGCTTGGAGAAATCAATGACCTTCTCTCGCTCTGCTGTGATGGTCAGGCCGGCCACGGCAAGATCGGCTTTCTGCAACAAACACAGATCAAGTTCAACAAGATTTATTGTCGTTACATCACATACAGCTGTTGTAATACACAATGGAACGAAACAACGTTTCTCCAGGACCATGATGCTACACAAAACAGAACAACACACAGTCACATAACACACAACAGGACAACAAAGAGCTATGTACAACACAGAGTGCAACAAGTACAGACAGTGCAGAACAAACAGTACAATACAATACACTACGGGACAGATACATACAACATAGAACATACAACATAGCACCGGCGGTTGTACAACATCTGGCAATGTACTAAATAACGATAGCAGCATTTAAGTTAAACTAGCAGCAATTATTTAGCACAGTAAAGCGACTAGTGTAAACATTAGCAGCATTGAATAGTGAAACAGTAGATGATGTTTTGAAACAGTATTACATTGACTTAAAGTGTTGACAGTGTTTCGATGACGATAAAGTTATAGCGACATGGATTAGTGGAAATGTTACGTGACAAAATATTGTTGGCAAATAAGTAAGCTTAATCAGGCTATAGTAACCTGTACCAGGGCACATTTTCATGATAAATGAATTGACACTGTATCTAGGGCTTCTGGGCATAGTGTAGAAGCTTAGCCCGACTAATAAAACCAACCTGAAAAGGATGTCTGTGTGGGATTTTCCGCTCTCATAGACGAGCCTACAGGCCTCCACTGCTTTTCCTCCGCCCTCCACTGCAGGGGTTAGCGGATTATTGGAGCTCCCATATTGAAAAAGTGCTATCCTGACTACAGTTTGTTAAAGCTGCTTGTTTCAGCCAATAGTGTTTGGCTTTTACACAAGGGTAAGGAATGGCCATGTTGACTTTGAGAGATTTGTGTGTGTATAGAAAACCAGACTGCAATTTGGCTGCACAGAAAACCTTCGCAACATTTAATAGAATCGGGCTCAATATACAGCCCAAGAACACCGAGACAAACAGAAGGCAGAAAATCTGGCTTAGGGAATTTTACGGAAGATGGACCAAGAATCAGCTCTTTGCTCAGTCATATAATGAAAGCCGGTAACGTTCTAAACTGATCTACAGGGAATGATTTACAGAGGTCTTTTAACATCTTATTTTGATTTGACTGGAATAAATACACAACTGTCCTGAGTTCAACATGCATCGAAATTTTTATTTTTTTTCTGAAGATTTATTTTCAGGTTTTTATGCCTTTATGTGACATGACAGAGTGAAATGAAGTCGGGAGAGGATCGAGAAATAACCACCAGCCAGATTTGAACCCGGGTACCAATATTAACTATGGTTCCTGTTAATTAACCTTGAGCAACAGGTTGGGACTGTTTGCGCCCTACACTATAGAGCCGTGTAGAACCTTAATCCATAATTGAATTTCCTGCAGCGTAATAATCTACAGTGTAATACCAATATAAGCAATTTCTATAGGCACGAGTCCCGAAAATAATAATTTCACTTACAATGAGTAAGAAAAGCAAAAACAAGTCCCCATGCTGGGTAAAAGAAAAATGAATCAATAAGAGCAGTTGAAATATCCATCTTTCTGTTGTACATTAATATCGATTAGTGAGTTATATTCCACTTTTCAAAGCCCCGAGAATGACTAATTATGCCGTTAAACAATTCACTGCGATACTCTTTCTCCACTCTGCCACACTTTTACGACTTTAAGTCAAGCTGGGATTGATTGATTTTCCTTCTTTGTGGCCTGCGATCTGTGTTGAATAATGCATTCGCGCAGGTTCCCGACGTGGCATTTCCTAATCCTTCTGAGACACGCTCTTTTGGAGGCTGTACCAAAAATGCCCAAACACGCAGACAGAGTCAGGCTAAGCTCGGTGCTGAGACAAAGGGGCCGATTGTGTAATTATTGGAACAAAAGACTCATCCGAACATTTATTATAATGTTTGATACTGCTGCCTTTCATCCGAGAGGGTTTGGCATTGAGACAAAAGCACATGCCAGTGCAGAAGTTCATGCCAACTAATCCGTGTGACAGAAAGAAGTCAGAAGGCGAAGAAAGTATCTCAGAAGGCACCTTAACACTTTCTCTCCCTATTTGGAGTCTATTGTTTTATGGGTGTGTGATACATTTCAATTTAGTGATGAATCCTGAAGCTTGGTGGTAAATATATCAATGAAATGAGCCGGGACTATAATAAGAGGTGGCACTCTTTCCTTTATTTTGCTAATGGCTTTGCCCTCAATTAGCCTGCAGAATTAAGATAGATAACTTTGTATAAATCCATTCGTATTAAGAGCGAGATCTGCCCAACAACTTCACTATACAACTCGGCAGATCACATCCATGTCTTAAACTCATCCTAATACCGTCCAATGCCCTGCAGAGCCGTCCTAACATAACAAAAAAAAAATCCTACTTGAATAAATCAAGTAGCTTGATGTGACTGTTTTTAAATGAGTAACATCACCGCTGAAAAGGTCAACAGCTTTGAACGGAATTTGCAGCATATGAAATTTCTATCACGTCTGGGTTAGTGGGTGTCGGAACAGGATTAATGGCCTTCATGCTCAGCTGAGCCTCTTTAAACCTGTCCGTGTGGGTGTCTGTTAAGGACTGACTGGGAAGCCTAATTGAAATTCATTAGCAACCTGCGCCTGAAACGAAAGAGTAAACACGGTGAACGCTTGCTTTATCAGCACCTGATACGGAAGAGGAGTTTAGCAGCTTTTAATTACGCTAGCCCCGTTTGATTTGGCACGATGTCACAAACAGTGGGGCGTCTGGGAAGCACCTGGATCGGACACAGCTACCTGAATAGAAGCCGTTTTAGACAAGATCTTCACTTCCTGCGGTAAAGGAAAGCCACTTGTCTCTGTATCTGTAGGTGGGTTTGTGTGGGGGTGTGATAATGGACTACAGAACCCACAAACCTGCGCATGTCACATGTTCAATGCATGCAGCATGTCACATGCTCTCAGTTGCACTGCTGTTTCTTTTCCAGCCCCAATGGTACTCGTTCATGTTCCAGTCTTTATGTTGCACATGCCTGAGTACAGCGGCGGAGGCGTGGCTGAGATTCAGCTGTGGATAGAGAGCAGGCAGGTCGAACTGACCGACCGGCTACATGTGATGCTTTTCACTCACGTTTTACTATAGGACGTTCATTCATTTGTTACTATTTGTGAATAAAAGACTTCCATACAGCCAGAGAGAGAGAGAGAGCGAGAGGGAGAGAGAGAGAGAGAGAGAGAGAGAGAGAGAGATGTCTGTACAAGACATACACACTCCAAGAAATGCACACTTGAACCTGAACCTGTTCACTGTATCCTGTAGTTTAGTTCAGTTTTTGAAAGTGTGTTTTAAAAATGCAGACTGAATAAATGCGCTGAGAGTTCCTCCACTTCCTTACACACCGGGGATCGACGCTATAACTGTTTTTAATCCAAATGAAGCAGCACTATTATTTTAGTTTGTACCTACACCAGAATCTTTTTTAGCAAGTTAAATAAACTATTAGCCTTTTTAAACTAACGCGACTCTCATCAGGCAGTTCCTAAAGGATGAATGACTGAATAAATGAATTAGTCAGGATAATGAATTTACATGTACATTTACAGCATTTGGCAGACGTTCTTATCCAGAGCCACCTACAACCAAGCAGTTCAGGGTTAGGGGCCTTACTCAGGGGCCCAGCAGTAGTAGATTGGTAGTGCTGGGAATCAAACCCCGGTCTTTGGATCATCAGTCCAACACCTTAACCACTGAGATGAATGAAATCTAAATGGACACATAAATGGTATGGGACACCTGACTATCCTATCCATATAGGGTTATTCCTAGTCTCACTATTACCTACTCTTATAATAACCGCCACACTTAGGAAAATTCGTCCATGGCTGTGGGTTTGTTCCTTCAACCACAATAAGATTAGTAACAAAGTAAGATCCAGGCACTAATAACAGATTAAGAGGTCTGGGGTTACATCTGTGCTTTTAGTCCATTCCAAACGTGTTCAGTGGGGTTGAGTTAGAGTCAGGGCTCTGTGCAGGACACTCAAGTGCTTACTGTAACACACCATAGCTTTAAGGCGATCAGGGGCTTTGTGCACAGGGGCATTGTCATGTTTGGGTTTCCTCCAAAAAATGTGCATATTATAGCATATAGAGACCTCCTAGACAACGCTGTACCAAGAGGATGTGGGTGTGTTGATAAGGTGTCCACAAACCATAAGCAAAACAATGTATCATTGCTATCTGTAATAGAGGTGGAGTAAAACTTATTAACACCTAAGCCCAGGCTTATAAACGGCATCAGTGTTGCTCTGATATACTGGAACTCACCCTGGCGATGAGCTCTCCCACCATTCCCGTCCAAGTTCCGTTGGCACCAGGAACCCCGTATAGACCGTCGTTGACCAGCTTAATGCGGTAGTTGAACTTCAAAATGTCGGCCAGCTCCTTCAGCATGTCCACGCAAAATCCCTCGTAGCGCTCGTTCCCTTTCAACTCCTGGTAGTCGGCTTTCAGCATCACGTACGGATTCTCCTGAGAAAGACATGGTGCTAGAGATCAGCCACGCTATCCCGTCTGAACGGCAAAAAAAACCGAACGGAAAAATAGCACCGTTTATTCTTAATTTAGGATAAGCTTGCTTACACAGCAGAGAGAGCGCGCCAATATTTATTCATCGGCACAGAATCACAAGAAAGGAGCAGACAATTTTTCATCTTGTTATCTATGCTCTTTGTAACGCAAGTCTTTCGAAGATATGCAAAGGCGGTTAAAATCATTTACAGGGAACTCAACATCAATCGCCGAACGTTGTCACCTTGGGGATAAACAGGCTTTGCTAAGTGAAGGCGGCTATGTGAAAACTTTTTAAATGATTTTAGTTTTAGCTAGAGTGTTCTTTCAAGAAAAGAAAAAAAACAAAAAAAAACCAGACAGTGTGAATGGTGCACTTTGATGAGGCCCGAAATTGAGACAGAATGTTGTACCAATCAGAACGACTAGAATGTAAAGGGTTTTGTTTTTTCGACTTTACTCATGAATCCAGGACTGTGCACTCGAGCACCCCTGAGGGCTAATTTTAAATACCCGGCTCACTGCCATAGTAACCTTCTCACGGCTGTTGGATTGCTACTGCAGGGTTAATGTTGCTGAATTTCTCACAAACCCCAAACTCCACCGGCTAATCCACCGCTTACTCAAAATTTACTACAACTCAAAACTAAGACTACTAGAAACAGCTCGACTGTCTACGACACAGATGTAGCGTAACTTTAGTCATTTGGTTATATCAAACTGTTATATGTAACTATGAGCAACACGAACCTGGCATGGCTAATGCACAACAAGGGAAAAGTCGGTAGCACACAATTAAGGCAAATCTTTCCTTTCTGTTCATCGGCTCATTAAAATCAGGGACGCACGCTACGTTTGGGCACTGCGCTGACCCTCCTACTGCGGTTCCATCGTGCCACGTGCAAGGCCCAATATAAATGCAAATGTTCATCACTCCCAGTCTGCTCCGAGTGTTCGAGTGTGCCGGCTGGACTGGTTTCCCTAAAACAGGCTGATTAAAGAGCAATGCTTCGTGGGCTGAATGCCCATTAACCCTCTTCGCTGGTGGAGAAATAATAACGTAACCTTCTGGAAATACTACCAAAAAAATTTGCACCGAGGACTGATTTGCAAAACAAATAGCCGAAATGCGTTTCCTACAAACACAGCATGATGGAATTGCCCGGTTGGATGTGAAGGAAAATAAGAAACGAAATCGGACGAATTTACATACGGAAATCTGAACTCCATATGAGAGCGTAAGGTCTATGAATCTCTGAAACGGTTCTGATGTCTATCTTCTGGATGAATACAAGCAGCACGGAGAGATCCATTATCTGTTTGCTGCGTTTACTTTCTGTCCGATATACGGTATCATAAAAGCCGTGAATGACGCACGCTGCCTTAAAGTCGCTGTTCCAGCAAAAGTGTCCCTGGCGAACGATCTCTGCAACACTATAACACTTCTCAAAGCTATTATAAAAGTACATAGGCTCGAAGAGAGCGAGAATGAGAGAATAACAGAGAGAGAGAGAGAGAGAGAGAGAGAGAGATAGAGAGAGAGAGCAGTATTTACAGTTAGCACTGGCTTACCACAAACACTCATGTGCTACAAAATGATTAACTCCACCCAAAGGTCAAAAATGTATTTGTGCGTCATGTCTGCTCAGTTGTGATGATTAGTGGCCGATCAGACCCAAAACCAAACCCAGACTCTCTACCGAGCAAACTGAAAAAAAACAAAACGAAACAAAAAAAACAACGATGGAGTTTCCAAGTATTATATCTGTTCAGAATCTTCTCCATTATGTGGAATCTGGGAGGAAATGGGAGCGACGGTAATCAGGTCATGACAGATGAAATTAAATCATGCTGAAATTGCTCCTCAATGGCTTATTTAAAAAAAAAAAAAAAACTTTTTTTTTTTTTTAACTCTGCCTGAAGCATCAGTACACGTTATAAGTCAAATAAACCATTAGACTCTTTGCCCAGTCCTTTCAAGAAAAGAAATAACCATTACCTTAATTATAAAGAAAGGCCTGGGTGAAGCCAGTTCCCTTTTTTTAAGGCACATGCAAATGTGCACAACTAAATAATAAACAAACGGATCGGTAACATCCAGGTTTTTTTCTTTACTGATGCAAAAGCATGAGACATGCTTTAAAAAAATTTTTTGTGGTATTTATGGTCACTCGCTGTATTTATCCAATCATAGTTCTTTACGCTGCAAATGTTAAATAATAAGAAGGTAAACGCAGGTTTTAGGATTGTCGAGTGTAAAATATGACCTAACGAATGAATTGTAAACCCCGGGTAAAGTACGGGCAGTGTGAAACGTGAAACAAGATAACCCAGGATTCTGTTTAGCTGGAGTTAAGAATAACTGAGAGGTAACTAGTCCAGGTGTGATAAGCCCCTGTACGTCCGAGTAGTTCGCAGCTCAGCGCTAAGCTGTCAGAGCTAATAATGCAGAGTTCCTTTATGGTGCTCACCAACAGCGACCCTGATTGAGATGCCGCACTGAACACAGGGCATACCCTCATCTGCTGACCTAGATAGACTGATAGGTTTGTTAATAGGCCACGGTGATAGCATTAGTTGAGTCGATTAACAAACCTGTCAATCCGTTTGGTAGGAATGCTGAAATAATACACTGCATGCTGACCAACAGTCCATGCAATGCTGACTCGCCTGGCAAGGAGGCCAAATCGAACCAAATGGAATTACTGCCTCTTTTGGTGTGCACATATTCAGCATATGGATTTGTTTATCATGTCACACTCCAAAGTGGTGAATAATGACTCCTTTTACTCCTGATTCAGCAGAAGCAAAAACATCTTCGTTTTATATTACATTCATATTTACATTCCTGGGCTGAGAAGTTGAGAATTAAGGGCCATGCTCAGGGGCCCATCAGTGGCATGTCGGTAACCCTGGGAAGTGGTAGATCAGTGTTAAGGTGTTGGACTGTTGATCTGAAGACCAGGGTTCGATTCCCAGCACTGCCAAGTTACTACTGCTGGGTCACTGAGCAAGACCCTCAACCCTCTGCTCAGTTGGATAAAAATGTAAGTAGCTCGGGATAAGGGTGTCTGCCAAATGATGTACCGGTAAATGTAAATTGAACCCAATCCTCTGATCAGCAGTCCAACATCTCATCCATTATAATACAGTGTCACTGATCCCATACATATAAGGCAGTGATGCCACTAATCTCTCTTTCAACATCATTGACATCCATATTGACGTCATTGGCATTTCAGCCTTATAGTCTCTGAATCTTCCTCAGAATAGCAGTCGGTACTGATATTAGAATGACCTTTCTTGCACTGTGTTCTCCAGCGCTCTCCAATGCTCAACCTACACACACTGTTCTCCGAGGTGGCCTTTAAAATTGGGAAATTGAAATGCAGCCACTGACAGAACATCAGGGTCTGTTCTCTCCGTACGTGTGAGGCAGCTGATGCAGCTACGAAGCTGCGCTGAGTTCTGCGCATCACTTCACAGCTGCAACGCCAGACAGAGCTGGAGGAGGTTGTTAAATAGACAGAACCTCATTCAAAACATGCACAGAGAGCTACGCTGCATTCGGGAGGGGGGGATAGTGTGGGAAACTCGGTCAACAATTTAGCATTGCGTATGTACCACCCTGTATGATGTCATAGCGCAAACAAATTGCCGTTAGAGCCTGAATTAAAATGAAACTTAATTAAAGGGGGAATTTACAATCTCAGTTAAACAAATGTTAAAGGACTAAAGCATTAAAGTAGTAGAAACGCCGGCTTCTGCATGCCTACAAAAAAGATCAATAAATTAATACTAAGCTTACTGCAATATCAATACCCTATCCTTGCCTGTTTGGATATATATTAAATCATAATCGTTTTACAAGGACTTTTATTGCTGTTTAAGGTTAGGAATCTGTTTAAGGCCTTTTATGATCTGCATTTGAGGTTATGGTTCTCGAATCATATTCATACTCGAATCATCAGAATCGAATGATCTGTTTAGAGGTAACAGCCCTAGTAGTCCAACCATATAACAGTATTTAACAATGAGACATGCTTTTCCAAAAAAAGGTGTTCTTATCGCCATCTGCATTGTCTTACGCATTATTATATACTGCATCAGCCTCAAACGTCATCATGAACCGTTGGCCGAATGACTGATGCACGAAAAATTCAAACACTTAAAGTCGACTTTGAAACCCTTTACAGTCATCATCTGAGTGGTTGGATTCCACCGGATATTCGGGAGCCGTGCAAATCGTGTCTTTTCACGGTCCACATAGGAACATAAGACGCTAGACCAGGGGTCACCAACATGGTGCCCGCGACCACCAGGTCGCCCGCAAGGACCACATGAGTAGCCCACGGGCCTGTTTTAAATGTAGCCCACCATAACACCACTTACCAGTGAGCTGCATCTATATTTTGCGTTGCTATTGTTTTTTAAATCAGATATTAATGTAAATTTGAAAATATAATTACTTACAGAGATTTATATAAATAAAGTGTTGCATATTACTATTAATCTGTTTCCTACCTCGTTCAATCATTACTGATAATTATTGTGAGAAATCATTAACATGATCAGTGTCTTCACATATATGAATAACATTAGTTATAAATAATAACATAATTAAAGGTAAATTGAGGAAATTTGTTATTTCAGAAGTGAACACCAAACTGGTAGCTCGTCGCATTAATCGCTACCAAAGAAATAGCTCTCTGTTTTAAAAAGGTTGGAGACCCCTGCGTTAGACGATGTGTATCTATTTGGTAACTCATTGGTAGAGCGGCAGCTGTTGTGTTTATAACTAACAATAAGGGCTTAAAAGGATCAACTAAACACTCGATGTTTAAAATGATGTGAAGTTGATGGTTTCGACTCATGTACTGTATATGTTCATCACTTTCTTAAATGATTCTTTTTGTAGGGACATCGAACAAATAGGACACTGAAAAAAAAAATAACTGTGATTGGTTGCTTTAGAAGTCACTCAGATGGCTTTTGGGCAAATGGTTTGAGAACCTCTGCCATTAGTCTGAAGGTCTGGCTACATAAGACTGTATATGTACACTACATGAAGCTATATGCTAAGTAATTACAACTGGAAGGAGCCGGTGATGAAAATGAGTGTGTTTTAAAGTCAACAATACCGTCTGAACTTTTGTAGAAATCCATTGTTTTCTAGTTCACCTTTTCCCAGTTCAAAGAAAAAAAGGCACAAAATTAGGATTTGTGAGCAAATCTCGCTGGAACGTGGTAGTCAATCTTGCTTGCATCCTATGCAATGTTTCTCCAATGGAAACCTTCAAATCCTTTCGAATTTGCTCTCGCTCTGGCTGATAGGAGAAGCAGAAAGGCATGACCCACTGTTATGGGATAAGATCAGCCGCGGGCTGCTGTAGATGGAAGCGGAGCTCTATCTCCCCCTCGGTGTTCGGGAAAAGCAGACAGAGCGCAAAATCGCTGCCAAATATCAGCCTAGGATCAACATCTTAAATTACTGGCCATGGCTCCTGGAGATATCTCGCTATCCCAACGCCTACTTGCTGCATAAGTAGGTCTGTACTTCACACCGTAAAGGACATGAAACCTTATTTACATCAGCAGTGGGTCGGGGTCGTGTGAAAATGAGCCGTTTGCGTTGTAAGTCAAATCTGATATTTGGTAAAGCAGCAGTTCCGTATGATCACGTCTGAATATCTTAGATTAAGTTATACGGTATGAATACAGCATACTCTTTCATAGTATAGTGGGAAAACAATTCAAATAAATAAATAAATAAATGCTGTTATTAAAGCACAACGGTTCCCTAAACGTATTACCTGTATTACTTTACATTAATGTACCATGCATTTCCTAGTGCGATACATTCATGATGCAATATTTAGCATGTCAAATATTTATTCAACTATTTAATAATATTAATAGTAAAAAAAAAGGTTTACTGACATTTTTAAACATATACAGCTAATAAAGTTAGTTATGCTACAGAAAACAACATACTGAAGATTTACAGATTCTTTTTGCATCTTGGCAGTGCGGGCTCAAATAACACAGATCCTGTGGCTTTGACGGTATTTAGCATATTCCCCGGTGTTTATCTACTCAGGCCCTATGTAAACTTTAAGCACATTACACCAACCAGTGTCTTTATTTAAAAAATAATAATATTTTATGGGAAATGCCTCAAGATCCCAGGATTGGAAAACTAGTGGAAAGAAAATGGGTGTGGATGGTGGCAAAGCTTTCCAAACTCTTATACCGCTGTGTGATGCCTAAACATTTAACGCATCAAAGTTCAGTTTATTGGTCACATGCACATCATACAGTACAACTCTTTGATTCCGCATATCCCAGCATACAAATTT
>JAOUQX010000041.1:6832176-6850714 GCA_028566295.1 Liobagrus marginatus | reverse complement strand
GATTTGACATACAAGTGATTTGAGTTAAGAGCCACGTCACGGAACGGATTAAACTCGTAAGTCGAGGCCTCACTGTACCTGCAATTCTGCGTGTGAGGCAAATTTACTTGTACTGTACCCTCTAGTGGTATATAGTGGTCACTGCACCTAGACAGGTACTTAGAATTAGCACTGGGGAGATTTCACTCGTTTACATTTACAGCATTTAGCAGACGCCCTTATCTTGAGCGACTTACACTTTTTCCAACTGAGCAGTTGAGGGTTAACACCTTGCTCAGGGGCCCAGAAGTGGCAGGGTGGTGGTACTGGGAATCGAGCCCTGGTCTTCGGATCAGCAGTTTAACACCTTAACCACTGAGCTACCACTTACTACCCAATGTTGCCACCTTGTGGTCATTCGCTGTACAATATTTCTTGGAATCTCATTTAGTGACAGACGATGAAAAACAGCTCTGGAACAAGAAGAAAAAAATATTTAATATTTCAATATTTCATTGTTTATAGGGTATAGGTTTTATTTGAGTAAAATGTTCATTGTTTTTGTGTTATACTATAAAGTGTTTGCAAACTGCTGTCGTTATCATTTTAAGGATGAAAGCAGCATCCCCAGAAAGGGGGTGTGGTGGCTCAATGATAAGGCTCTGGGTCAGAGGGCCAGTGTTCAATCCGCACACCATGCAAGCTACCATCATTGGGTCCTTGAGCAAGGGCCTTAACCTCAGTTGATCCAGGGGCGCCGCACTTTCTGACTGACCCTGCGCTCTGACCTCATCCTTCAAATTCATAAGCTGGGATATGCAGAATAAAAACATTTCACTGCATGTATGTGTACATGATAAGATCTGAATTTGAACATGATGCTCACTAAAGCCAGAATTGAAAAGTCCAATTACTTTTGAGCTACAAGTGGCATGGTTTTTGACATTCAGCTGGTCCCATTGCAATAAGATATTAATAACCACAGAACTGTTTTCTTAATACTTTTTACCTTTAAATAAGATTTGGTTCAGTGAATCATTAAATCAGTACTTCCTTAAGCAGAATGAGATGTGCCTGTGTTGGAATTCTACGGTCATTGAAATAGGATGGGTGCATCATACATGTAGAGAGATGTTGATTTAAGAATTGCTGGGGTGGTCAACATTTTCCAAAGCTGTATGTAAATAACGCATAGACGTGTTGGAGGAAAAAAGTTTTAAAATCAACAGATACATTTTTTATTATATTTTTTTTGCCATTAACTATCAACATTAGTTAAAATTCTTAGTTTTACCAACTAAAAAGGTAAATTCCACAATGTATAAATGTAATATTGCACAAGTTACAAAAGTGTAAAACTTAAAGGAAAAACATCCTTTAAAGGAAACATCCTACGGTTATCTCTTGTAATCAAACTTCGGAATGCTTCACAGTGTGGTGTTTGTTATTAATCATTGATTTATATATATATATATATATATATATATATTTTCTTCTTAAATACTGATTTCTCAAACAAAGTTTTAACACAAAAATGAATTTCACTTTAAACATTCAAGTCCTTGGATAATTTAAAGAATTCATTTGAATTATTTTACATCATAACCATTTAGATTTAAATCAGAGATATACTTTAGGAACTGCTTGACCGGATCAAGGGCAAAAGGCATTGAAAATTTTAGACCAAAATAGACTGGGCCAAGTGTTTTTTTTTTTATTATTTTTTAGAAATGTTCAAAAGGGAAGGTTAAAAAATTTATTTCTTTCTCTAAACAAGTAAGCAAAAGTATTATTGAAAGTATAAACCAGTTAGAAAAGCTAATGTGTGATATTCCGCTACAGTCACGCTCATAAAAACAGAGTTAACAAAATAAGACAGAGTTTCTATCTGATAAACACCAGTGGAAGTGTAGATTCCGATAAAAATGTTGTCCAGCTTTTAGTCCCTTTTAAGTTGTTGGCCGTTCGCACCGGTATGCCCTTGTACTGGACTCTTCCAGTGCTTGAATTTCATGCTGCTTTTACGGTATGCAAAACGGAAAATGTCAACAACGAACAGCCACGACAAGACGTACATGGCCACACCACCACACTTGATGATGAACTTTGGCCTGGGTGAGATCAGCTCGCAGTACAGCATGGCGCCGCCCACGAATACTCGCATAATGACAAACAAGAGTACAAACAGCACGTCCACTAAATCTCCCAGAAAAGTGTTGTAGCGGCCGGAGTGCTTGAGGAACCAGCGGGTCTGCAGCAGGGGGTTGGTGATCTCGCTGCCGAAAATCACGGCGCACGACTCGATGCCTGACTCACCCAGCCACAGGGTCAGCAGAATGCCCAGAATGCTTATGGTGTGATGGGCGAGCATTACCAGACCTTCAGTCTGGAAGTACACACACCAGGCCATGTCGAAGATGAAGTAGCCAAGACTGAGCACCATTGCTGTGATTTGGAGAGGGGTGTTCTTTGTGCCTGGAATTACATTTAAAATATATATAATTGGGTTTTTTTTTTTCAAAATAGGACTATTTAAACACTATATTAATATTCATTTTATTCCTAATGATAGTTACTGTATGCAATTCCACAGCTTCTTCTGTTTCCTTTTCTGGAAATTTACTTGCTTTTTACTTTTTTTTTTATTATAGTTAAATTTCGTTTATCTTAATTATTTTTTATTTATTTATTATAATTCTATTTTTTTCCCGGAATGTTCCTTTACCCATTACCTATTTTTATAAACGCGGCTAGTCGTCAAACACGTCTAACTGCATGATGTACTCTGTGTGATTGTGCCTGTGCTCCTGTCTTAACCCCCGCATGATAAATCTCCCAGTTAATGCGGAAGGCTATGTCTTGCTTTATGTTCTATTGGCATGAATCTTCTCCTATAAAACATCCTATCTCATAATGTTGTCAGCAACGTGCTGTACTTTTTTTCTAACTTCTTACTAATAAACCTAAAACCACTTAACATTGTCATCATATACTTTTAGTCCTGTTGACTTAGTAAACATATAACTGGTTTTAAAGAACTCGCTCTGTATACACACCGGGTCTATTTTTAGGTTATTAAAACTGTAAACATGAAGTCTCTGAAGATTTATTCCTGAACCAACTGTAGTTCCTACTTAAAAAGAGGAGAAGCAACTTGTAGTTCCTTAAGAAAGCATTTTTATGTCTACAGTTTAGTACCGTGTCTGTGTTCATACAGTACGTCATTTACTGTTCGGTAGAAGTGTAAATAGTGTGTGTTTGCACTAGTTTGCACCCGTGCACTTTATTTCATTTCATTTCATTTCACTATGTACTGCACCGGCTATATATGCATCGATGATTATAAAAGCTCCTTGACTATTCTACATACCTACTGAAGATATCATCTTTTCAAGTCAGAAAAGGATCACGGAAAACAAATCAGTTTGTGGTTAAGGTTAAGGTGTTGGACTGCTGGTCTGAAGACCGGGGTTCGATTCCCAGCACTGCCAAGCTACCACTGCTGGGCCCCTGAGCAAGGCCCTTAACCCTCAACTGCTCAGTTGTAAGTTGCTCTGTATAAGAACGTCTGCTTAACGCTGTAAATGTAAATGTGTAGAGTTAATCTCTAGTATTTTTTTTACCCACCTGGATAGGAGAAAGGCCAAGGTCCATCGACGTAGCCAATGTAGGCAGTTATACACACGGCTAGGATGCCGTGAAACAGTGTAACCAACCGACAGTTCCATTCATAGCCACAAGAGCTGTTTGTGTAACACAGCAGCACATACAGAGCAATCCATCCAGCCAAGCAAACTCCTACTCCAAGAACCAATGGTGACATCTTTAAGCTGTGGGCTGAAGTTTTGACAAACAAAATAGCACTGAGTGCTGAATTCATTAAACGTTAATCAAATGTCAACTAAACCTGAAGAGAGGCTTGTACAAAGGCTAAACTGTCAAAGCTTTTTTTATAATCACAGCGATACTAAGAGTCCTACGCTGACCTTAGACCACTCCCATGAGTGCGTGTGTGTAGGAACACAGCAGCATTGAACAGCAGGGATTGAGAAAGGCATAATCTGGTTCATTTCTGCACGTGTCGAAAACATTTAGACCAAAAGTTACTATGACAAGACGGCAACAAGTCACACATTGCAACAGTCACATGTTTCCCTGTGGCTTTAGTCATAGTGAAGGCAGAAATTCGGAAAGGCATTATATTAGCTATAGAGAAATAAAGGTGTATTGTATATATAATATACATTATTACAAAATTATATAACTATAATAATAGTTATTACATTAGTATAACTATAGAAACATTATGGTATAACAGTACACTTGTGATTATTAGATACTAATGATCAAACATCTATAGTATGGATCTGAAATGGCACATACTATTTTTCCTTCGAATTGTATACTGTTGTACAAAACAATATTGTACTGATTGTAGCTGAAACAAAACGCGAATTAATCAAGTCGGTATCCATTTTTACACTCATTATCAAGCAAACACACCAAAACGCACTCCTCCTGTCGGCTAGTTTGTACTACTTTACACAAACCGTACGTTTGTTTTTTTTGTTTTTTTTTTGCTCCTTACACCTCTAACAAATGGCTACAAATGAAACCTTAAAAAAAATAAACACAGGTTAATAAAAACGCCTCGTTGTTCCGAACCCTCAGAAGCCTCCACATAAATACAGCAGTCTTTTAAAAGCAATAATCACCTAAATTACATTGTAGGTCGGTGGTTTGGCAGTAATGGCCGTGTCCGCCTGCGTACGGCCCGCATCATCATCATCTGTCACCGCCTTCCGCTCACACATCTCCAGGGAGACGGCGCGCGAGGCACCGCCAAACAAAAGCAGCATAGAAACCAGAGGTGACCTGAAGCTCCTCCCATGTCTTAAAAAACAGCAGCGGCCCCTGGTGGCTCGGAAGCATTATTGCAGCTTTCTTCGATGTATAGCAGGCGTTCTCATTCATTTTACACTCGACATTTTATTAGTAATATATTTTGTGGGGAGTTTTTTTGTTTGTATTATAAAGTTTGTTTTCTATTTTTTTCCGCCCGCATCATCATCATCTGTCACCGCCTTCCGCTCACACATCTCCAGGGAGACGGCGCGCGAGGCACCGCCAAACAAAAGCAGCATAGAAACCAGAGGTGACCTGAAGCTCCTCCCATGTCTTAAAAAACAGCAGCGGCCCCTGGTGGCTCGGAAGCATTATTGCAGCTTTCTTCGATGTATAGCAGGCGTTCTCATTCATTTTACACTCGACATTTTATTAGTAATATATTTTGTGGGGAGTTTTTTTGTTTGTATTATAAAGTTTGTTTTCTATTTTTTTCCATAAACAGATCAACAATACAAATATTTGACATTTTATCAGTGCTAATTCGCTCAATAACAAAGCTTTTTATTACTGCCTAAACTATAAATCACGTGTCTGTTTTTGAATTAAAGTTTAGGATTAAATCTGTATAATTCATAATGTTTATACTGATAAGATATAGCTCAAACAATTGCATAACTTTAATAAAGTTGTGATATTCTCTGCTGTAATGAGCCCATGTGGCTACACTTCACAGGACGCATAGGATAATGAAATGTCGCTATTGCATGATATTATTGTTACTGTAATAGTAGTGTTTTTAGAGTGGATTTTCAAAAGGTGTTCACACATCAAACAGAAGAATACTTAGATCGAAAATACCTGCATAGCAGTAGGAGTATTATGAAATCTATTACAATGTCTGGGACCTTAGTACAACTCCGAAAATTAGATAATGTAATTCATAAGGAATAAAACAGTACCAGATTACCTTCGCCACATGAATTAATCCAATAATTTGAAATCTAGCAGTGTGACTTCACACACAGCAAGTCATCTAAAAGTGGCAAGATTAGCACAAATGAGGCATTTCATCTGGTATGAAATACAACTGTTTCTGCCCAATTTGTGAACTTAAAAAAAAAAAAATGTAATCAATACTTGTTTTTTGAGAAATTGTTAACATATTCAAGTTCATCATTTGCATTCAACATAAGACGACGCTGAAGGCTTTTTCCGGAACATAGAATTTATTTAAAAGTATTAATTCATATTCATTGAACATTTTTGTAAAAAAATATTTGTATTTTTTTTTTTAAAACAATTCTATAACATCTACCTATAAAATAAATCAGTAAACACCGATACATCAAGGCACTTTAAGAGCCCAAGCTTCTTTAATGTTTTTGGGTGAGATTATATTAGCTCAATCAGTTGGTTTAGTACCGTAAACAATTAACACGTAACTGCTTGATAAAAGGTTAAACATGTCTTGTGCGGATTAACACGTTTGAGATACCCAACACTTTGTGGTATTTTCAGGACGAGTTGATTGCGTCACGTTAAAAAAAACTCGGCAGTGTTGACAATTCACCAGGAGAGGGCGGTGTTGGGTATAAAATAGCACTGTAAAGCCAATATTGGCACTTTCTTCATTACACTTTGGTTCTTTGTTTTTTTCATAATGCTTAAAATCATGGCTATTAAATGCATAGTTCTGGGCAAAAACGTTACTTCTAGGTTTAAGGACCTCATCACAGAAGCCCGTAGTTATGAAACACACCATGAGTGTATTGTTAAAAGAAAACTCCACCCTGAAAAAGGTTTCTACTCCCAATATCCGTGATGGGTTTAGTGATTCTGCTGCAGTTCCTTCGTTTGTGTTTGATAGTTCATCAATTTCAAATGGTCTTGTTTAGCTGTTGGGTCCTAAGAGTAAACAACAACAACAACAAGAGCTTCTTTCCTTACTCAATTTTGCAAATCAACCTAGCAATAGTGGAGAGCGTAAACTTTGGCCTCAAAACGTTGAATTGAACACAGCTATATTACACTATATAATTGCACACAATAACGCAGAGATACGGTACTGACTCAGCACCTGTCTGAACAGAGTGTAGGATGTGAGACAGAGTGAGAATACCAAAAGGACTAAAGAGCTGCTGCATCACTCTACATATGCAGGCTTTATGAAAGAACTGAATCCGCCCTAGTGCCACAATCAGTGTATCCAGAACGCTATTGTGGTTAATGCAAAAAAACTAAATTTAAACTAAAAAACGGATCAATGTGTTAAAAAGACGGCATTTGACTTGAAGACGGCAATTCAGAAGGCTGCAGGTCAATTAGGAAGGTTAATAGGCGAGTTGTCCAGGGTGGATTTCTCCTTCACATAATCGTACGTTAATCAGCGGGAAACTACTCAAACTGCTACATTCATACGGTGAGACATAATTTGTCTCATCCCAGTTCTCCATAATGTTCTCAATCTTCTTGTGATACTTCAGGGCAACAAAACACTTATATATATATATATATATATAAAAAAAAAGGTGGGGAAAATGTTATCTTTTTTTAGAACATGTGAATAAGCTACACCAAACAATAAATTATAACACGTAATGAAGAGAAAAATCACTGACGAAACATGTTTTAAGTAATCAACAGATTGTAGCTTGTTAGACTATCGCTTGATTCACAGTTGCTTGGCCTTCAGGAAGTGGATCAGCAGGTTCTGTTCCAAACACTCTCCGCCGCTAATCATGATGTACAACGTTTATTTAAAAGTCTGCCATCGTCGCATGTGGTCGACTGCACGAAAACGCGCGAGAACTCACTCGCTTGGAGAAAGCGTGAGAGTTTCTCGCCTTATCTCGAGCGCCAGATCCCGGAGTCTGCATGAGATTGCGTCACGCGTTCTCTCAGGCATAGTTGAGTTAGGGTTAGGGATAGTTGAGTTCAAACAGCTCAGGGCCCAAACAGAAAAGCTTGAGACCGAGTGAAGATGAGCATGCAGCGCTAAGTCTCCTCCTCCCAGAGACAGAGCTGTTTATGCGGCGTGAAGTATGTAAAGTCATAGCCTTTGCTGCAGCTCCTGATGCCACACTTGTACGCAGCGCCGTGGCCCAAAGAGTCCTTGTTGCGGCAGTACTTGAGCAGACACGGGTACCACTCGAGCCTCATGCTGAAACTGCAGGAGCAAGACTGCCAAAGATCCTTCACCGTGCGGCAGCTCTGCGGCCCAGGAACCTCCACGGCCTGCGGTAGAGTCTCGAACACGGAGCTCTCCATACCTGCGGAAAGAAAAAGGCTCAGGTTGTTAGAATGATGCATGAACATGTAAAGAGATTATTATAAACAACAGTTCGTACATTCAGTTTATTTCATGTTTTAGATCATCTATCTCACACAGGGTCGTGAGGAGCCGACCAGCTGTTAACTCTGGGCACAGAGGAAGCGCAAGGGAAGCGCTAGCCGGGCACCAACTTGGCACAGTGCACACACTACGCATTCTAGATAATTCGTTGATGCCAATCATCCTACAACACACGTCGTTGGACTGGGGAAGAAACCAGAGCACCTGAAGGAAACCCTAGGAGTTAAAAACGAACCCCTAAAGTGTAACGCGAATGTGCTATAACCCCTTCTCCATCTTGCCTACCCCCAATGTCAATACATTTGTATGCAAAATATAGATCTTCGAAGAGCATTCAGACATCATTCATGTACACGCTGTGGACATAAGTATTGGGACACATTGGTGGCACGGGTCATATAGTGCATTTTTCCATTTTCTACATTCTGCCGGTTTTGGAGAGAAAAAAAAGGAGAAAAAAAAGAAATAGCTTACTAACACTAGCATTACAAAACCACTCTCCATCTGTGCACTGCATCTACAGTATGTCATTTCCCTGTACGTGTACTTTTCAGCGCTTCTGCGGTTTCTATTTGCAGTTGTGCTGATGCGGAGGAATGAAAATGACTGGGCCAGAGCCTTTCAGAGAGAAATGGCAGTAGACGCAATTAAAGTGTATGTTTTTGGCAACCTGTAATTAGAAGCACTTGCCCGTGTTCAGCCAGTGGCGCATGTCGGCCTCGCTCGTGTACACGGCGCCGCGTGCCACACTGCACGTGTTGTAGACCAGGGCACTCAGCTGCCATGCCAGCGTCACGTTAAGCGCCACAGTCATGCTGAGCGTCTCTGTCGGCTTCTTCTCCTCCGCCGTCCTCACGGTGTGTGGGTTTTTCTGTAAACAGCCCAATTTGAGTTCGTTTACTAAACTGGCCATGGTGCGCAAAACAACATGGACACTTTATTTCAGTTCACAGTTTTAAACTTTGAATTATTACAGCTTTGTACTGCATCATGTCACATCTAGTCACATTGGAACATAAAACACACACACACACAAAATATACATAGTACACATACCATATACTCAGGCACACCTAAACACAAACCCAGACTTGCACACATACACACAGTACCTATATAATCACATGCAGACACAAATTTACATAAACAATATATACATACACTTATCATACACACATACACAAGTGCATGCATAGTTACATTAGCATTTGTACCCATTCATATTATTTCTACTCCCAATATCGTTCTACTTTTTATTTTGAAGATGACTTCGTACACTGGAGCTTTGCACTTCCTGGTATTAAGCCGTGCCAGGAAAACAAATACACCATTTATTTCATTCAGAAGTTGATTCAGGCGTCAAATGACTTTAAATTCCGAGTCCACAGATATAATTCGAAACATTTGATACATTTGAAATACACCAGTTCATTTCTTATAGATCTTTCTAGTGCCATCTTCCTACTTTTAATATCATGTCAGATATATCATTTGATCATGATTAATCGTAGTTGGAAAGTCGTTTCCTTTGGCAAACTAGTACCGAACTACAATTTTTCTTTTCTCGTTTTTTTTGTGGTACTAATTACACGGTTGCTGGTGGTGACAACAAATCATTGTTCTCGCTGCGCCCTGTCGGCACATTCAGGCTACATTCGCTGCACCGATTGGGCAGCTCAAGAATTTATGGTACCCTACAAGAAAAGAAAGCTTTTAAATAGAGGCATTTTCTATGAACCAGGTTAAGCTAATGAGCGAATGCAAGGTTTTACTCGAAAGATTTTCCCGCAATTAGTTTTGATTGAATCTCTTCGGTGTTGGAAATAAATAGAAATAAACCCCTTTGTATAGGACAAACAATATATAAGACAGGGGTCTTAACAAAAAAATTTGCACAAGTAAGAGGACGTGTTCAGATGGGTGGACAAAAAGCCCCATTGTGTAGTACACCTTCAACATTTATTTATGACATGCTGACATTTGTGGGAATTTAATCTAGTTATTCCACTGATATGACTTGCACCTCTAGAGGGTGCCAATCATTTTAAAACGTTCAGAAAATGGTTACTTTATCCACCACTTTTTTTAATTCTTTTCAAATGAAGGCCGATGAGACTTGTGGAGTTAATCGATATCGAACTACAGACTGGCTACATAACATCCGAGGCTGCAGTAATTGTGAAAAAAATTTATATAATATAATATATATATCTATAAATCTGCAGCTGAGTTTCTTACATTATCTTCATTACCAAAAACATTTTAGTAGCACATACGTTTCTGCTACAAATATAATTTTCAATCAGTATTAAACTGTTGTTATCAATCAACTGCAAAAATGTTGGCACCCTTCATAAAAATAAGCAAAGGTAGTGCTTTGCACAACGTTATTGCGGTTAATCGGTGCGTACACATTCGGTGCGATTTGGTTTTAATAGCTATTTTAAAAAAGTGGGAAAGGAAGCATGTATGAGTGGATATTTATTTATGTTGGTGTATTTCCACGCTGTTTCCTAGTCGGATGTAATATTATTGCAGATAGTGTCCCCTATGTACGACAGAGATGCGTTCCGATGACCTCATCGTAAACAGAAAATAACGCAAGTCACCACATGGCCTAGTCTACCCAGGAGTCTTAAAGAATGTTCACAAGGTGTAAGATGTGAACATCCCAGCAGGGTCCCAACGTATCGTACACATTATACCCTGCTACGCCACCTAGCTGCGGTACACACAAAACTAAATATATGTGTGTGTGTATATATATATTTACAAAATTATTATTATTATTTTATTTTTTTCAATTTTGGCATATCGCAACCGTTATCATAATGTCGAAAATTCATGTTACACAAATGTATCTCGGTTACCATCTGAATTATTTTTAATATTAATCGAGCCTCGCGCTAGTTCAGGCAGGTGCGATAGTCGAGAGCGCAATCACCAACAGCCAGCCGGGTCGGATCCAGGCGGCAATCACAGCGTCCCTTTAAAGCACAGCCTTTTCCCCGCGTCTATCGCTAGCCGCACGGCATTCAAACACCCTCTCCCGCCCCTTCTCCACCGGGCAAACCAAAAATAAAAACAACAAAACAAACCCCGTACTTCACAACCAAACAATCCAAGGAAGAGCTAATCGAGCGCACGGCGCCTCCTGCGGCGCGCAGCCTCTAATTCCCCGCTCATGCGGTGGTTCAACACGCAAGAAACAAACAGCTGCGCGCAAGCTTGCGCGTACAGCACCGGATCCGTTCTGCACCCCAGGGGGGATTGACTCGCAGCTCTCCCTGCCCGGTCCAAGCAAGGCATTCGGATCCATACCGCCAAACCTAACCGTATGCATTATCTGTTAATAAATAACATCGACGCAAGCAACCTGACTGAAATTACTATTATTATTATCATCATCATCATCATCATCATCATGATGGTTACTATCGTTACCATTACCATAATCATTATTACACTAATCCATCACTCGCGTTTCTGCCTTCTGTGTGTGTTTGGACGAGGACACTGACCTGCCGGAGTCTGGCCATAGACTCACTGGGGATGAGCTCATTGCGGCTGAGGCGTGTGATGAAACACAGTGCCTGGTACTGGCTCTGCCCTCTTTCCAACTCTCCTAGAATTAGTGCCCGGAAGATCTTCACATCCTGAACCATGAAGAGAAACAGAGTTTTGTATACATGTGTATGCATGTGCGCATACATACATGCATACATATATAATATGGTGTGTGTGTGTGTGTGTGTGTGTGTGTGTGTGTTGGAATTAGAAGATCCTTCACTACAGAAACACACAATAGGGGCCAAATGTTTAAGGATACATGACCATCCCACATCCACAAGTTTGGTTTTTGTTCTTTTAAACCTCCTTGTCCATATGAAACCACCTTTCCTGTTAAAATGACCTCCACCCTTGTGGCAGGGCTTTTATTTGTTTTAATATTTAGTGGACTGCCTATGAGGACTTCATGGTGTTTAGCCACAAAACCATTAGCGAATTCAGGCGCGGGTGTTGGGTGCGGAGATGCAGTCATTCATCCCAAAGCTGTCCAGTGGGGTTGAGGTCAGAGCTCTGTGTGGGACGGTCAGGTTGTTGGCAAACCAGTGCGACGTTGGAACAGTTTTGGGTCTTTTAGGGTTTGAGTACAGGCTAGTTTTAACCCCACAACACGCATAGACATTCTAAACAACGGCGTGCTTCCAACACAGTTTTGTAAAAGAGCCACATATGATTGCAAAGTGCATTTGTTTCTAAACGTTTCTGCTGTATGCTGTAAATCTACTGAACTACATACTGGATTTAAAAGGTGCATTTCAATATTCCACCAACATTCCACAGAAAGAAACTCGCAACAACTGATACAATCATAATCTGAACTAAATCTGTCGTGTTGTCTAAGACAGAAAGCACTGATTAACATTTGCAATTTTGGCATTTGACACACACCCCCCCTCATCCAGAGCAACTTCCATTAAAACCCTCTGGGGGTCCGAGGGTGTTTTGGGTCCTGTGGGATGTTTTGACATGCCTTAACATTAGGGTTTATTTGAGATTCTTATAACATACTATCAGCCAACATGTATTTTATTTGTATTGAGCACAAGCTAAGCTACAATAATATGCGAGCAAAATGGATGTTTTACATGTTTACATTTTATAGAAAAAAAATATTATGCAAGGTTAGTGAGTTTTGCAAAAAAAACAAAACAAAAAAAGGTTACTGAATCGAGGCCATAAAATCCGTATTAAATAGTTTGTAATAAGAGATTTGAGTAATCAGTCATGTAGGCCTGAATGTTTACTTCCAAATGATGTGAAAACCATTCTAACCACTATAATAATAAACTTTACACAATCATTTACACTTTGTGAGTGACTTTTTCACAGTGACTCCTGTATGCGTGTCTATGTTAAAGTCATGAATTTTATGTGATTCACACCTGGGGAGACTAAAGCCCCTCCCCCACTAAGCAATCTTCCCCCATCAAGGTGGAACGTTAGGAAAAGACTCACATTGTTTTTCAAATTGTTCCTACGCAAAGCCCAAACGATTTGGCATGCGACTAGCACTGGGGGAGGGGCTACCACAGTGCATTAAAGATAATGAAGTAAAACTTGAGGTAACTGCACGTCTGCTTAGTTTCATACAGATTACATAAACTGAGAATATTTGTTTTCGATTTGACTTACAGCATTTAAAAATAGACATTCTAAGCTTTCTGTAGACGTATGTTTTTTGTTTGCACACACACACACATACACACACACACTATTAATGTACCTGAAATAATCTGACAGACTGAAGGTTCTTGGTAGAGTGTAAAGCTGCCTGTATGTGAGGAGATTTAGAGTCCGCGTTACAGATTTATAGCGTTGTTAGCCAGAGAGGCGCTGTATATTTCAGAACATTACAGGGTTACCACTGGCAACACCACCCCAACCCTGGCAGGGATCCTGTAGCTATAAAGTTGTTCCATGTGCGAGAATGATGGAGATCCATAGACGAGAATAATAGCAAAAACCTGTCTATTCATTCATCAACTGTCTCACACACACACACACACACACACACACACACACGTGAACGAGTGAGGATTCATGAGGCTTGTCATTCCGCAATCAAAACTAACCGAGAGCAGCTGACGTTTGTTTGCTCTGCATCTTAATCATCTCCAACGTTTCAACGTCAGCAAAACAACAAAAACACCTCTGCATGCAGTTAGCAGATATCTGCTTATAGCCCAGACACGCAGGCAGCCAAAAACACGAAACCCTCTGTCTTTTCTGCTATTTCATTTGAGCGCTGATCCAAACGTCCAGATTCTTCATGCCGGTGGTGGAAAAGAAGTGGCCTGAACCGAGAACGCCGGGCCACGAGAGACACATGTCTCAGATGACAGAGCAATCAGTTAAACACAAGAGATAAAAGAAGACCTCCCCGGTCACGAGGAAGGGAATGAGAACGTTACTAATTGCCCTGACAGTGGGCAGAAACAGACCAGTTATTACTCTGCTCTTCCCATCAGTCTAGCTTTCGATTAGTTTCCGCTCATCTCAGACACTTCAGCAATGTTGCTATGAAAGCTGGATCTTCACTGCCTGACAAGTTCCTCTCAATACCTTAAAAGTGTTTCCAGCGCTTCAGTCGGCGTATAAACACTGCAGCCTGCTGGTCCTCATTTGAACCAGCCCATATCCTCCTCTTTAGACTACTCTCTCTCCCTCTCTCTCTCTCGCACAGATTCTCACCCACACACACACACACACACACACACACACACCAACACAAAAGCAGCTTAACATACAGACTCATAATACACACACGCACGCACACAGAAGCAAACACTCAAAGGCAAATTCACACAGACCCACAAAAACGCATGCACAAAATAACCCATACAGAATCATATACAGGTTCACAGACACACGCACACAGATACATATACAGACTCAAACACACACACACACACACACACACACACACACACACACACACACACACACACACACACACACACACACACACGCATATTTACTCAGACAGTCACACACATGCAATACTGCTGCAAAGGACACCCTGAGCTCCACCTTTGTAAAACATCAACTCTATCAAACACAAAGGGGCTGTGGTGACGAGACTAAACCCAAACCATGATGCCCAGCAGGTTTATTTTCCTTCAATTCACTGCTTGGGTGTCATCTCGAAAAGCAAGAAAAACTCCAGGGGCCTCTTTTCCTGCTAGTGTTTGGGCGGCGTTTGTTTGAAAAGCGCCATCGTCTGTCTTCTTAACCAGTCGAGTGCCAGCTACCAGAAGAGCTTGGCATGTCGCACCACACAGCAGCTCTAAATGCCAACTCATTCTCACAAGCTGGAATAAAAAGAGTGGACCGATGGTAAAATGCGAACAGATAGAACAGTAGAGCAGAATCCAGGATGAGAGCAGACCGCTCTGAACAAGATCAACTTAATTGCTTTAAATAACTTTCATAATAGTTTTTAATATAATGAAAATAGAACCAATACTTAAAAAGGCTAGCAAGAAACCAAAACTAACACAATACCAACACAGTGATGAAGTGGGCTAAGGCTATACTACATTAAAAATATAACAGCATGCATGCGACAGCTCCTTCTGTCTGAATAAGCGTTTCTCTATACACTATATTCTCAAAAGTTTATGGACGCTTTATGGATGTTGTAGCATTAAAAATTGAATGCCCTGGAACTGGAAAGAGATCCAAACACAGTTCCAGCATGGCAATGCCGCTGTGTACAAAGCGCCTGAGTGACAAGACATGGTGCGTTATGGTTGGACTGAAAGAACTGGTGTCCTGTACAGAGCCTTGACTTGAACCCCACCGTAAACCTTTGAGAACTCCCAGACGTTCTCACTCAACATTAATGACTGACCTCATTAATACCATAGAAGCTAAATAAACAACTCCTCACAGCCACACTCTGCTGTATCCAGTGGAAAGTATCTCCGTTCTCCACACTGTGGTGGCGACTACATCTGAAATATTATGTTTAAAAACACACAGGGAGATGATGGTCAGGTGTCCGTAAACCTTTGCCAATATTCTGTAGGTCTATGTGCCTTTTCAGCCTCTGATCAATTCCCATCCCTTTCCTGAGCCAACATATCCTGAGCTGTGTTTGCCTGCCAGCTTTGTGCCGAAAATCAGCTGTTATAAGCATACCTGCTCACCAGCATGACCATTGCACACAAGCAGTCAGCAAACCATGCTAGCTGTACTAACAGGAACAGTTTGAGCATCACGACTTTAGCATTATTTCCTGCGGTTTGATCATCACACCAGACTATAATACATTTCATGGGGGTGGTTCTAAAGTCTGGTACTAGTTTGTTTTTGTTTAATCAGCACTTTTGTAGTACTTGTTTTGTAGTGTTGTCTATGTGACTCTGTTGTGTGTAGCACCATGGTCGTGGAGAAACATTGTTTCGTTTCACGGTGTATTGCATCAGCTTTATGTGGTTGAAATAACAATAAAACTTCTTTACTGGACTTGGCTTGGTTCTTGCCAAACTGTTTCCACAAAGCTGGACTCACAAAATGTTTTTTGTTTTTTTTCAGCTTTGGGATGTCTTTGTAGCATTACAATTTTCTCTCACTGGAACTTAAAAGAATAGAAAATGAAAAGCCCAAACATGTTCCAGTATGGCAGTAGTGATGTGCACCAATGCAAGTTTCCTGCACCTAGCCATAAACTCAACCCAACTGAATACCTCTGCGATGAACATTTTGTTTCTGAATGATCACAGATCACCATAGTCACACATAGTCCTAAATCTAGTGCCAAGCGTTCTCAGTGGTGAACTATAGGTTACTCTAACGCAAAAGGGTACTTATGTGTAGAAGATGTTTAAAAAGCATATGGTGTCCACAAACTGTCGATTAGTGTGAATGATTCCAATTTTGCAATTTGTTTTGTTAAAGAATCACTTATTTGGGTATGTTAGCCGTATGTATAGCACTGAACGTATTGTAAGTATGGAATAAAAGTATGGAATAAAACAAGACAGGATGTGTTTCTTTAGGAAAACATTCAACATTTTTTATATATTTTTAATTCATATGTATATAGGTCTTATAAATATATTCTTCTTCTAGCTTCTGTATTATTTGCGAGTTGGAGTTGTGGTAAGGTACCAAATTTCACGGTGGAAATTGTTACTATTAATCCCGGGGATTAATAAAGAATTCAGATTCTGATACATCAGAAGAGTAAAACGTTTCCATTCATATGATATCAATGCAATTTTATTTGCCTAGTGCTTTCAGTGATGGACTGTCACCAGGATGTAGTTTTAGATCTTTTTACAGCTCACTTTACAACCAAACGTTACGGCGGTAATAAAAAGAAAAAACTCCCCGAGGTGACACTAGGAAGAAACCTTGACTCGAAACAGAACTCATCCTCGTCAGGGTAAATGGCACCAGTGAGATTATAAAGCTTCAGTGTTTGACAGTTGTGCATAATAAAAGCAGCCAGCACCGAGTGTGCTGCAACGCGGCATAGTTTGCACAAGCACATTAACAGCGTCAGTCTACAGCGTCCACTTTGTAAAAAAAAAAAAAAAAAAAAGGGGCCTATGCATCTAAGTTTGTAATTCGTTAATGCATGTCTTATCAAGGTTTATAATCACTTGTAGTTACATGAAAGGCTGTTTAACATCTGGGAGACCTGTTTGATCCTGTTATCGCTTGCATTATCACAACCAGGGACAATCATTCCCACACCAGCTATGGTGAAAGATGAACTTTCCTCTTTTAAACTTAAGATGACGAGGGAAAAAAAACATTGTATGAAATGATTTTCTAATATCACGATCCAACTACGATGTCTTGAGTCATGTCTAATTTCTTACATTGTTGGTCATTAGTGAATCAGAGCCACCATCAGTGCCACAAATATCTTGCCATTTTGGGTTGAGCAAATACTTTTTTGTCTTCTGTAGACTTCCAGACTGCTTTTCATTTATTTGTGCTGATTTTATCACACTCAGTCTATAAAACCATTGAACTGTAAAACGCACTGTCCCACATTTTACATCATGCACTAGTTTAATCAAACAGTAGGCTTGAACTGAATGTTAACTTACTCGGGCCTTGTGGCTTTCATTTTTCTCCTTCTTAAATTTCAGCTTTAGAGTTCAAGCGAATAAAGGCCCAGAATGCAAGTTATATAATGTTTTTTTGTTTTTTTTTGGAGGCCTTGTGTTTATTATATGACAAAATCTGCCGCACAATAGACTGGAAAGTCTAAGTGTCTTTGTTAAACCTTCTCTTTGAACATGGCAATAAAAAACAAGCGGCTTAAATAGCCCGGGGTTTCTTCCTTGTGTAGGCGGATAACGTGTTACAGGGAAGCGCTGAACCCAGCGCGCTTTCAGGGCTCGCTGGTAATCGTGCAGGTTTTAATTTTACGCTTGTTTTGTCTAGTAGATGTGTTTAAGGGGGGGGAAAAGTGTGAGCACCTCTCTCAGTGGACACACAGCTGCTTCTTATCACATATAATGCAGCTTTCTTTGGAACATCCCAGGAGAGCTTGCTGCACTTCCTGTTTTCCAGTCCCCTCACAGTGCAGGTCTGTTTAATGAGGCCTGCTCACCTGACACCCAAAACTGCTTGCTTAGTCAAACCTTTACCAAGTACGCTAAAAGGGTTGGTGGAGAAAGAGAGAGACAGAGAGAGAGAGAGAGAGAGAGAGAGAGACAGAGCTGCACATTCTAACTGAATGTACAAAATGTCAACACCTAAGACTGATTTACTTTAAAAAATTTCAGTTACCCCACCCCCAGTTCCTCAACCTGCCCCCCACACACA
>JAOUQX010000041.1:6732012-6743740 GCA_028566295.1 Liobagrus marginatus | reverse complement strand
CTTCCCCACCCCACCTATAGCAAACTTTCGGTTAGTCGTCAAAGCATTTCACTGTATGTTGTACCACGTATAATGTAGATGTGACCAATAAACTTTGAACTTTGAACTTTAAACATGGGCCTCTCTGTTATACATGGACTGTCCACTGTATAAGGAGCGTCTATATACCGGTAGACATGCAGTTATCTAAACAGCCAATTACGTGGCAGCAGCACGATACATACATTTGATTGTCTTGAAAATGACCAGGTAAGTAAATGCACGCACGCACGCACGCACGCACGCACGCACGCACGCACGCACGCACGTGCCTGTGTTATGATTGCTAACATTTTTTTGTACTTCTAATACAATACAATTAATCTGTAATTTTCAAAATGTCTACTACTGATTTATTTTCAAGTTATTCATGTTTGCTGTCTGTATTTTAGTATTTCTAATAGTGATTATGTATTACTGTTTTGTTTATATTAATCTATTGTTTAAAATGATCTTGGGTAAATATCCATACATGCATTGTCTAGTGTTTATCCTGTTCAGGGTCGTGTATCCTGCACAATCGCAGTGCTAATACTTAGACAGACAACCATTTACACACATTCACTCCTAATGGCAATTTCAAGTAGCCAATTCACCTATGTCCAATAGCATGTGTTTGGAGGTGGGAGGAAACCGGAGTGCCTGGGGAAAACCCACGCAAGCACAGGGAGAACATGCAAACTCCACACAGAAACACCCTTGTATTATTATTATTATTATTATTATTATCATCAGTACATCTTTATTCATTTTCATTGTAGCTTGGTCAGGGTCACTTTGGAACTATACTGAAAAACTTGGGTTTGAGACAGGAATACATTCAGGATGGGATGGTAGTCAATCACAGATGTAAGATATTAAATGGTTTAGAATTAAGGACACACGTGCTCTACAGTACTGCAGGACATTACCCTCTCTTCTCTGAAGTAATTCTGCAAAGTATTGTGCAGCAAACGTTGGGATGTCTTCAGGCTGATGTCTCAGTACCTCTCTGGAGAGTCCTTCTAGGAGGTTGGCAAACCCATGAGGAACTCTCAGGGTGTTGTTCGAAAAGGGCACAGCCATTACCAAACTATCTGCTTCCAACATACATTAGGAATAATACAAAAACAGAACACAGAACACAAAACACATATTCAATTCAATTCAATTCAACTTATTCAAGTTAGTCAATATTGAACTATATAGCTAAGAGTAATTTGATATAAAATTGATTACGGGTGGATTATTTGAGAAAGCTGTATGATTATGGGGATCAGTTTAAATGTAATCTAAAAACAATTAATATAAATTTCACAAGCAATTCTTAAGGATGCGTCACTTAGATATCATTTAAACTAGAGCGTCGGAGCTGCCAATAGTACAGTTTAAAATAGCTAAAAATCTCATTAAAATAGGATGCGGGCATTGTTACTATTAAATGTTTTATATATTCAGAAACACAAAAACATTCCAACTTCCGCAAATACTGTAAACTTACCGTTTCGTTGCTTAATTTTTTTTTGTTGTAGTGTTGCTACGCAACCGACTGCGACTACGGAAAGCAAAAAAGGACTGAAAGCGTGCGCGTTAGAGTAAGCCAACCCCGACCAAACCTGGCGCGTGCCTGAAACGGTTTAAATTGAACTGTTAAGACGGATTATAAAAATAATACTGGGATCGCTTAACTGTATGAATACCACAGACGTATGATGAAGGACAACCATTTAAAAACCTTTTTTATATTCAAATTGAAGTATTTTATTCAATAATTTCTTCCGGACACATTAGACGACATTTAGGTTTGTTTTTAACGATCGAATCCGGTATTAAACCCATATATGTGTATATAAACACCTTTCGACATCTATAGTAGGACAGGACAGTCATACCAATGATAGTAGAAGAAATATTTTGTATACTATATGATCTCCAGCCTACGAATGGGTGTCGGTCAAAGCGCCGGAAATCGTAGTCATGACAGGAAAGAGGTCATCGTGTACAGTGCACAGTAACCAGACGGGAAAATATCCCAAACACCAAACAGGATCAAAACAGGATAAGGCACAGGAGTGAGAAACGCACTTTGTCTTTAGCCAGGGTAAAACAGGAGCTCGCGCTGAGATCAACGCTTATATAGTCTGTTAATTGAGCACAGCTGCGCGCGCAATTAACGCAGTTCTGTTGGCAGCGTGCGACCCCTCCGGCGGCGAACGGGGAAATTATTAAAATAATAAAAATTATTATTAAATTGGCCTCCCGGACAATGATCTCTTGGGATGGTTGTAAAATAACAGTTTTTCTTCAATTACACCAATAAGCTCAAACTTTGAAAAAACTGAGGTTCCTGAAAACGTGGTGTGTTAAGTTTGGTGTGGAATAAACTCTAAGAGCCCTGCACGGGCCTTAAATCTATGACCTATGTCTATGTACTAGACGCTCAGGCCCGAGCCCGGCCCTGGTCCCACAATCTTATAAAAATTCTGGGCCCGAGCCCGCTTAAAGCCTGATCTTTTCTTTTTTTTTTTTTTTTTTTTAAATCCCATTACGTTTGATCAATTTAGTCTCTCAAATCAACAATTGGTTGGCCTGCAATAAAATCCAAATATATATATATATTTGAAAAAACAAAAACACTTTAATCATATCACAGTATTAGTTTAAATGTTTATTATCGCCTGTTTGATAAACTGAAGTGTCTAAACATCCCAACAGAAAGCCAGACAGCATAATAACACGGCGAGCGGGCAGAAAGTGTGTCAGCATGTGTGTATTTAAAACGTGTTTCAATGTTTTTTTTACCCTCATCATCACCCTCAACTTGGAATCGCTTCTTTATTTAATACATTTCTGCTATATATTAGAAAGATATTTAATGACTATCTAATATATAAAAAGGAAGACAAGCCTAAAACAAGCCTGAAGCCCGGCCCGCGTGGGAGCTATGACGTGACACGCACGGCCCGAAGCCAGGCACGTGTGTGAGCTATGACGTAAAGCTTGGCAGATGCCTAGCCCGAGGGGCAATAATAAGTCTGGGCATAAATAAGTATAAAATATAATATAATGTATAATGCTAAATATATTACAAAAAATTGCATTCATAGAATTTATTTAAAATGAATATTAATAAAAAATGAGTTGTAGGAAATAGTATATAGTATACATATAAAACTGATTTCACAAAGAAATTTATGAAGAGCACATTTTTCCTTACATATTTGATATATTTTATACACTGTACATATACACAGTAGCGTACAAAAGCTACAAGGAACGAAGAACAAACTTACAGTAACTACTACTAATACTGTATTAAAAATACTGTATTAAAAGCACTTATCTTGGTAACACACTTACACGATTAGCTTATAAATTGCATTATTTACTAGCTTAGGTATTCAAACTAATTAAGACTATTGAGACTAATTAAGGGCATCAGTGGAGTATGTGATGACCGCATAATCGGAGGTTGTGCTTAATTTCCTGCTGACCTCTCTGGGGTAAACGTGTAGTCTGTCAGCAGAACGACAAGCTTGAAGATGGGATGAACCTGTAGCCTCGTCCCGCCATCTCTTCACAGACAGGAACACAGCAATTTGTTACTTTTTATTTCCCAAAAGCTGGGGTTGAGTCATATGTCATATTTTTGAGTACTACAATTAATGAAGCTGTTCTTACAAGTCTGTGATCTTGTGCAGTTTGGCTGTTGAGTCCTGTGAGCTCTGGAATGCTGGAGCCTCTCACGGAGATCACAATGTCGGCATAAGGAACTTCATGATCACTCTGGCAGTCTACTAGAAGAACAATCACAACGTAACCTTAGTCGTATTATAAAAGATTTGTTTCATGACTAAGGGTTCATTTAATACAATGCAAAAGCCAATTTCAAATAAAACTCACCTAGTGCTATGGGTTTGGGGATTTCTTTGTTTTTTGTTCTTGTGCTATAAAAAGTGAATACATACTAAATAAATAAGTGTGGGCATGGGAAAACATATGAAATAGTCACGTCTTGTACAGTATGCGTTATATATACTGAATATTAGAATTAAGATATATAAAATTTTATTAATTATTTTTTATATGATTTTTTCAATCAAATATGGTGAAAAGGAAAAATTCTACATGTGTTATACTGTACACAAACACTTAAGAGGTGTTCAAGAGAAATAATACTCAGAACAGAACAAGCTATAAACTGTAAACGGTAGTAGCAATAATTATAGTAGCAATATTGGCACCAAAAACAAGTTTTAAGTTAAAATAATACTTTTAAAAAACACATTTCTATTTTGTTTATTTATAATTTAAAGAATTTAAAGAAACTATTTGTTTCTCACACACCAACATAAGTTCCTATCTCCCACCGTGACATAAAAGTCGCTTGTTTTTAAATGTTTTGGCATCTTTTGACTCTCCTGAGATTTGTTCAGACTAAGACTTAAGTGTGGACTAAGACTTAAGTGTGGACGTAATCACTGATTCATATAGTTAATGCTGTTCTCTTGGTTAACTTATTTTTTATTATTATTATTATTATTATTATTATTAATCTCTTCTAACTATTAATACAAATATGAAATTTCTTCGAGTGTGTACGTTTTCAGGTTGATATTGTGAGGTTGCAGGAGTGTTACCGATATTTTGAAAGTACAGACTGTAGTACATGATTATTTAAGTAGAATGTGAGCCTGGTATACACTGTGTCACCGTGTACATGCTTTTGGCATGGTTAAG
This sequence comes from Liobagrus marginatus, assembly GCA_028566295.1. Lineage (NCBI taxonomy): Eukaryota > Metazoa > Chordata > Actinopteri > Siluriformes > Amblycipitidae > Liobagrus > Liobagrus marginatus. Next base: position 6,738,982 of record JAOUQX010000041.1, on the reverse strand, counting down.
CATCTTTAGACTTGTTTTCTTAGAACAAAAATCCGAGCTCATATCCAACACAATTAAGGCGAGGTTTGAAGGTAAACTAAATAAAAATGTTTCATTTTGGAAAAACATGGAATATTTACATTTTCAACAGAGTTTTCAGTAAGAATTGATTTCTAGTTAATTTACACTAATTGAATTATATGAAATGAGATTTTATGCAGTGAAAACACATTTTGTTAAAATAGCTACAGAAACGTATGGGATTTTTCCTGATGCGCTTGCACAGTAAATAGATTATAGTTAATAGTATTCTACTAAAAAAAAGTTGTAATTACTGGTAAAATTCGTCACTTTGTCACTTTCAAACTTTTGAGAGGAAATAAAATTGTGCGTTACTTTTCATAAATTACAGCTGAATCCTCTGCATCCAACTGATTCTTCCCCCTCTTCTTGAAGCATAGATATATCAGCAGAAATAGTAACATGACAACCACAGACACTGCGATTGCTGCTAATGGCTTGATCCATCCAAATTCATCTGTTCGAAAAGTCACTTATTTTTTATATACGTTTTTTTAATAATACATTATATCATTCATTATATGTAACAACTTACCATTTTTATTGACCTCAATCACTACAGTAATCCTTTTGCTGGAACAAAGTTGGTTTGTGTGGCACGTGTACGTTCCTTTGTCTTCCTCTGTAATCTCATTCCATTCTACCAGTGGGCCAGAGATGATTTCGGGGAGATTTGCACTATCCTTCATCCAATGGCCTTGACAAAGATGCTTGGAATAAAGACATTCCAGTTTTAGTTTGTCTCCCACCGCCACTTGGATGGAATATGAGGATAGGCTTAACTTCTTGTGATTTTGGTAAATCTCTACTCTCATTGGTAAGTCTGAAACAGAAAGTATGCAGACTTGGAGTAGCTTGGACAACAATGCGAATGAGATGAGGAATTCATTCTTTTTGACTTACCTAGAGCTCCTTCATTAGGGGTGACTGGTCCTGGGGTTGTATCTACCACAAACAATCATGAATATACAGTACACCAAATACATACAAACAGCACAGATCAATATCCGTAGTAATCATCTCAGTAATTTTACCCAAGCTCTCGATTTCCTACCTTGGATTTGAAGTGATATGAGCCGCTCAAGGTTTTGAGGGAGGTCGTGATGATCAATCTTTACAGAAAAACATGAGTAGTTATACCGGGTCTGTTCCAGGGTCAAATTAAGAGTTCGCCAGCTAATAATGCACATGTCTTCACTCATGTTTTTTTCCATTACAGACCATAAACAGGTGCTGCATGCTGGCATGCTTTCAATTTCCCAAACACCACGAATGAAGCCAGAGGAGCAGTTGTAGATGCAGTCTAAAGTAAGCTCTTCTCCTAATCTAGCTTTAATAATTTCAGGCTTTTTGTCAGTCGTACCACATTCGGCATCTGTGAAAGACAGATAAATACATTAGCAGGCAGTGAGTTAGACTCGGAATTATATCCTGGCTGACTAGCCACTAGAAGAAGACAAGTAAATAATACCTTTGATTCCAAGATGCCAAAACAGCAAAGAAACATAAGGCAGAAACGTTAACATGGTACAAACAAAATGATTTGATATTATCGGTTTGTGTAAAAGCTCAAAACTATGTGAAAAAATGAAAAGAAACAGGCGAATGATTGGTGTGCTCCTCCTTTTGAGGTTTAGCAATTTCGTTAAAAAAAAAGCTGCTTCCAGGAAATACAGCGAAACAGCAGCGGAAGACTTTACAGACGTGGGAGGAAAATAAATACGTATTTTTAAACTGATGCTTTGTATCACCTGAAAATAATTTTTTCACATTATTCATTGGAATGTTTGAATAATTTTTTCCAACACAACTTCCAACACAAATATTTTAGAATCACACACATGATTTAGTCAGTCCTAACTTTAAACTAGGGTAAGAATTCAAAGCTGCATTTCCCACAATTTATTTATTTACAACTATTAGTATTTATTTATTTATTGTTTTTTATTTTCATTAGACATAATGCAATATTTTAATCAAATTTAATATTCCAATGTGTTAAATAAATAAACTATTTAAATACGTTAAAACTGTAACATTATTTAATAAAATTATTATTAGTTACATTTCTGAATATCTATTAATTTTGTGATTATTATTCGCATGCCATATTTCTCATATCTTTCATTAATTGATGCCTCATATCACATACAATTCAAGGTATATAACAAACAAGAAAAAAATTATATATATACATATGGTATATAATATAAATATATCGCCATACTCTTTTTTTTTTTTACTTTTCGGACATATGCAGCTGTCCTCGTCATAACGTCATTAAGAAGTTTTCTTTTGCAGATAATTATTTTACTGACTGTATATGGTCACTGGAGTTGAAACTTGGTGCAGTTTGCAGATGCACAGACCATCCAAGATGCACCACGTTACCATGCATTACCATCTGTTAGGGGGCGAGAAAAAAAAGACAGAAAACAAAACAGGAAACTTCCTACCACTGCTTTACCACAAAACACGTTTCTTATACATATGCTTTGTATCATTGTTTCTTTTGCTTTTCTGGGTCTCTTGTGCATTAACGGAATATTTAACAAAATTATTCCCAGTATCAAATATTTGTCTGAGTCATTGTTTAATTTTCAATTCAACTTGATATTATCGATTATGTTATAGCATATAAACTTATATAAACATATAAGCATTCAATTTAATTGCTAGAAATATAAAACCTTATTAGTAATAAATAATAATAATTATTATTATACGTAATCCTGTAGCGTTTAGAGTTGTGCGACTGAAACGGCAGTCATTCTAGAAGTACTGTATACTCGTCCACCTCAACACCCAGTTAATGCCTGAATGGCTGCTGGTGGAATTGTGTTACATGGTTTGTATTTCACTCTCAATTATTGAGGCCTCTGTGTTTTCTGATAAACCCAGTGGGTTTACTGGCCATGCAGCAGAAAGCGTCCAGATGGTACAAGCAGTGAACAAGGTGTTTGGATGCTGTTCACCATGTACCGATGGTTTACTCTCTTTCTCTTCTGCCAAGTGTGGAATAAACACCTGAGGATACACAATATCCTCGTGTCAGGTAGGCACCCTCAGGATAGTATTGAACAATTCTTGATGTTTGTTTGATATTTAGCATGCATCATGTGTGATTTTTTTTTTTATGGTACAGGAGCAGACACTCTTGACTGTATAAGCCACTGTAATTTAACTAATGCCACAGTGTGTCCTGAGGGATCCTATTTTATATCTGGGATTTGCTTTGAATGCCCTGCAGGACAATAGTAAGCAGAAAATGTATTTGGGTTGTATTGTTTGTGTTGTTGAAAGTCGATTTAGATTACAACTATCATTCGTTCTATTTCAGCTGCTTCGGCAATGTGTCTGCACCTAGAAAATGCCCACCAGGCACACATAATCTCCATCCTGGGAGAAGCAGCATTCAGGATTGTCAGGTATCAATCAAATGTATAAAATCTCTACATAATTATAGTAAATCAAAATATGTCCAAGCGCCAGTTCAGATAGGGTTAAAGCTAAATTGTTCACGGGAGGACCAAAAGTTTGTGGACACCCACATAAGTGTGTATTCGCCAAACCGTTGGCACAAAACTGGAAGAACACAGTTGTCTGGAATGTCTTTGTGGGGTTGTATATTATTGTATTTACTGTAAATGAAAGGGCCAACTTGGTTCCAGCATGACAGTTCAACCTCAACGTTTCCTAAGGTTTGTGTTGAAATACTTCCACACTTAAACACCACAAGCTTCACAATCTAGTAAAAACATTTTCAGGAATGTGAAGGTTATTATTAAGTGTGAGACTAAATCTGGAGTAGGATGTTTAAAAAGCACATATCTATGGGATGGTCAGTAGTCAAATATGTTCATCTATTTATCATAATGTATCTTTTTGTATCTTGAGAGGGTCACACATTCTACATGCATTAGCTAAATCTCTAGTGTACTGCCCACAATTATGTTTTGACTACGCAACAAAATTGTAGAGAATTTAAAGTGATAAGGTAAATAGAATCGGAGAACGTGGTAGCTCAGTAGTTAAGGTGTAGGACTGCTGCTCTGAAGACTGGGGTTTGAGCCCCAGCACTACCAAGCTACCACTGCTGGGCCCCAGAAGGAAGGACCTTAACCTTCAACTGCTTGGTTGTAAATCGCTTTGGATAAGAATGTCTGTCAAATTCTTTAAATATGTAATGCGACTTAGCTAATTAAATGCATTAATATAGATGCGACAAACTATGTTCTGTCTATTATTCTCTTTTAACACTAGCCTAATGTGTTTGCATACATAAAACGGGGGACAATTATTTCTGGCTGTTGAACCTATTTGTATGTGAGAACCTACAAATAAAAAAAATAACAGCCCAGGCATGACATTAGTTTGTCCTTCACACTCAAATGAATATTTATCTGTACTGATGCATTAATAATTGTCCCGATATCTCAATTATCTGGCTATCACAGCCGTGTGCTCCAGGTTTGATCAGTACAGAGGATGGTGTAGATTGCAGGCTTTGCCCTGCTGGATACTCCTGTGACAGGTCTACGGGAGCTCTTACAGTATGTGAGAATGGACAGTATTCACCCGAAGGCCACACCCGCTGCCTCTCCTGCCCCTTTGGTTTCGTTTGCAAGGATGGATTGCAAAAGAAGGTATGTTTAAATCATGACTACTAAATCTGGATTCTTCACAAGACACCAACAGTGTTTTTTTTAACCTCTGGTACTCTGGTTTAACTATGATACAGATCAATAAGCAATAACTGTATGTATGTGTCTGTGGGTGTACTGTTTTAGTGTGGACCGGGAGAAGAGCCTGACCCAAACCAAACTGAGTGCACCAAATGCCCTAAAGGCTACTACTCCACTCTGTGCAGTGCCCAGTGTGAGCTGTGTGCAGCGGGTAAAACTGGACGATCGTTGCTTTATAATTAATTTATGTTCATTTGATCGCCTTCACCCGGTTTCACCTAATAGAAACAAACCTGCACATCTGATCACTTAACTGCATTTGATCACCTACTTTCACCTAGTTTCACCCTAACCCAGAACTGTCTTCCTCTACATAATGTTTTATTTATTTTTTCCTCATAGGCAGTTATTGCCCTCACAGTGGGATGTCTCAGCCACTGCCCTGTCCAATGGGTCAGTACACAAATGCAGCAGGCCAAAGCTCATGTAAAATCTGTAATAGCAGTGTTGCCTGTGCATTCATGGCCAGGACTGAACTGCAGCTTAGCCAGAAAAACAGATTGTCCATCTCCTGTCCACCTGGCACACACAGAGGTGGAGAGGGACCTGGCTGTGATGTCTGTCCTATTGGTGGGTTTCTAAACTTCAAAATACATTAATATACCAAATAGTTACCAAACGCTTATTATTTATGATTATATGGTTTGGTCCAAACTTAAAAGTCTTCTTTCTTTTAGGATATTACTGTGTAGGAGGTGTTGCTATACAATGTCCAGCCGGAACATATGGACCAAAAGAGGGTCTGCAGAGGGAAAAGGATTGCACTATTTGTCCTGCAGGTAGGTTCCAATCTAACAATATTATATTATATGAAATATTATAAGAAAATGTTGATTAATATTGAATGTGATTAAGCTGTAGAATAAAAAAAAAGAATACAATCTTTCTTATTAGTATTAAAAAAACAATAATCCAAGTCAATCAAAAAGGTTGGGCTCAATTAACAATCTTCCAACACCAATTTAGGAATGTTCCAAATGCTGAATAAAAATACACAGAGAACAGAATAAAGGTGTTTGATTAAAATATTCCTAGAAAAGATCAATAATTTATTTAATGAATGAAACATATACTAGCTAACATATACCAAAATAGGAAATATACCACTATAATGGAAAAGGGATCCCTGCTCTAACTAGAAAGTCTAAGATAATATTTGAAATGTTTCACCCATCACAAAGTGCTACCTTTTACTGTCACTGGACACTTTTAAAAATTTTGTTTTAATTGTAACTGGAACAATGTTCAGGGTTTGGAAAAGAGATTTGAACAATATGTGGCTGTTAAACTAACAACAAGACAATAAGCCGGAGCATACTCTGAACTGGTTTAAAACCAAAAACCTAAATATGTTCCAATGACCAAGTCAAATTCCATACCTTAATCCAGTTTGGCAGAGAATGCACCATTTTGCCAAAAAAGGGGCAAAAATATCAGATTTTAAGGGCACATAACCTGTAATCAGTTCTTGCAGCCATGGAATCCTACCTTTATATGTGTAACTATGGTACATTGTGTAAATCAATGTTAATAATCCAACGTGTGCCCATGTACACTTGTGCCCAGTTACAGGCTGTACCAAAAAAAAGTTCAACAGGAGTGAATCGTTATTTTGGGAGCAGTATATATAGCTTACGTCTGATCTGCTGTAAAATGTGATTTCACTGCTGAAATGAGTGTGACTGTCTCCAGGGTTTTACTGCTTAGAAGGCACCTCCCGGAGGCCCAGTTCGCAGTTTCTGTGCCCCCAAGGTTATTTCTGTGTGGAGGGCACTACTGTGCCACATGGGTCCCCTTGCCCGGCTGGTACTGCAGGAGGACAATTGGGTCAGACAAGTAGGGCAGCCTGCAAGAGGTGTGCAGAGGGTCGTTACTGTCCCACAGGTAGTCACATACTAATTCATACATTTATATACATCATTCACACACGTAAGCAATGCTTAGAAAATTGCTTGTGTTTTTTTTGATGAAGTGAAATTGTTACTAACTGCAATCCAAAATGACTTACTTTTGAACCCACATATACTATATTTATAGGAGCTCATATTTCCTACCCTCAACCGTTTCCTTGCCTCTTATCTGTAAAACAGAGTTTGTGTGTGTGTGTGTGTGTGTGTGTGTGTGTGTGTGTGTGTGTGTGTGTGTGTGTGTGTGTGTGTGTGTGT
>JAOUQX010000041.1:6691337-6702999 GCA_028566295.1 Liobagrus marginatus | reverse complement strand
GTTTTTTATTTGTTTTTTTAGCTTTTTTAATCTTAGCTAAGGTTAAAACTGTTGTAGACTATACAGTAGTGTTTAATCTAGACACTGATTATAGCAAGTATTTTGTTTAGATAATGTGCCCAGTAGTTTGTAATTAGAGTGTATGATTATGATTTTTATTCTAGGCCTGACACACCCAGTCCCATGCAAACCTGGGTTTTATTGTCCTGCGCGGTCTGTAATTCAGCAGCCATGTCCAGCAGGGACTTATGGAAACCAGTCTGGCTTAACTGATCTGTCTGAGTGCACATTGTGTGATCCAGGCACATACTGTGCAGGAGCAGGTACACAATAATATGTGTTCTCCTTAATAAGGCCACCATGTAAAGGTCATTACATTTCCCTGGTTTTATACATTTGTGTCTTCATAGGTAACGTTTCACCTACTGGTCTATGTCTGGCCGGCTTCTTGTGTTCTGGAGGAGCTTCTGGGCCTTCTCCTGTTGACAATGTGACAGGAATGCAATGTCCGGCTGGATTTTACTGTCTTACGGGGAGCATTAATGCAACACCCTGCCCTAAAGGCACATTCAGGTACACATAGATTTGAAAAAGAAATACATAAAAGAAAATATACATAACAATTGAGATCTGAAAGCAGCTCAGAAAATATTTTAAAAGGTTAGGGTATGTTATAAAAGGTAAATTCACAATGAACATCTGTGACATGTTATAAAATGAATGTCCGTTTGGTATGAATATATTTTCTTTGTCTGTGTGCTTGAATGTCTGCACTGGACTATAGTAACATTAAGTTAAAAATCTGTATATTTATATGTTTTATTTATCTTTAAAAGAGGGTATGGTCTAAATGTAAAGATTTCCAATTGCTTTTGTGCTACATTTTTGTTTAGACATTTTGAATAGTACCATCCTCAAGCTCAGTTAATAAAAAGTCCCAGCTATTGATGGATGAAGTTATTAGTATTGTTTTTAATTTAGTTTCTATTTTCAAATGTATATAGTTTAATTTCCCAAAATATAACGTAGCACAAACTTAGCCTAATTAAAACCCCATTCACCTTGATGAAGCAGTAAATAACGATGAATGCAGTGACCGCTTTAAATGCATTGTACAGTCCCACACTGTATTTTTAATTAACTTTTGTCTTATGTGCTTTTAATCAAATTAAAGCACACACATCAACAAGAGAGCAGAAACTTTCTGTTTTATATTCAATTTGATGAGTAACGAATCTGCTTCTGTAACCTTGATTATCCGATTTGGCCTGTAGTGTGCAGAGTGGATTGAAAGAACTAGGCCAGTGCCAGAGTTGCTCCCCAGGCTTCTACTGTTCGAAATCAGGCCTGACTGCAGTTAGTGGACCTTGTCTGCCAGGTTAGATTTGTTTAATGTATGTTTTATTTAATTTTGGCTTTTATTACTCTGTAGACCTTTAAATGAAGCTCTTTGGATTCCTCCAGGTTTTTACTGCAGTGAGGGATCATCTAGTGCAGCCCCTGTGTCAATGTTGTTTGGGGATGTTTGCCCTGCAGGCTACTACTGTGAGAGTGGCAGCGCTGTGCCCATACCCTGCCCAGTGGGCACTTACCTTTCTGAAAGTGGTGGAAAGAGTGTAAAGGCCTGCACATCCTGCCCTGATGGTAATGATTTATTATAAATCTGCATTCTCACAAAGTCCTCTGTGCTATAAAAATCCCCCAGTGTGGTTGTAAAAAGGGTCACAGACGCTAATTAGATTCACATTTCAACTTTTTTTGTGCAGACTTTCTTTATTTCTGACTGTGGTTCATCTACAGGGCTGTTCCAAGATCAAAAAGGCCAAAGAGAGTGTAAAGCCTGTCCTCCTGGATTCCACTGCCCTTCTTCCACCCTGAAATCAAATGTCAGCAGCACTCCATTGATCTGTCCAGAGGGCTATTACTGTCCTAATGACACACTGTTTGGCAAGCCTGTCCCTTGCCCAGAAGGCACATACAGTAATATGCAAGGCCTTACATCAGCAGGTAATGCATTATTTGAATATCACTATTTGTGGGCTTATGACACAAGTGCAAATATAAGGGAAATATTAGGTTTTATGTAGCCGTAATATTCTTTTTAAACATTTACATTAATGCAACTAATGGACAGGGTTTATATTTGTAAAAAATTGTTTCTCTTCGCTTAAGACAAATTAGTTTTTTAAATGTTTCATAATGTAATGATTTAATATAACATCTTATTATGTCTAAGTTAACTTTGTCAAGTGTACATATTTTAGTTCTAACTGGAAAAACAGCTTGGCAAAATGCACTGCTTTTCTGATTGTCCATTGAACTTAAATACCTCTTTTAGGTTAAACGGTCATGACATTCAGGCTTGGCATTGACTTTGGTATTTGTCTGTTTTCGTGTTTAGATGAGTGCATGGCCTGTCCATTGGGCTATTTTTGTGGTTCACATGGACTCGTCCAGCCCTCTGGGCCTTGTGCCCCTGGATTCCTCTGCTTTTTGCGTTCCACAGTTCCCAACCCCACAGACAACAACACAGGAGCTCTTTGTCCACCAGGCACATACTGTCAGCTGGGAGTCAGATCTGGTATGGTCAGAGCATCCAGAACATTCTACGTAACAATGATAACATTGTAAAATCAAAATCCTGAGTAGATTGTTAATGGATAACAACTAACCCAGTTTCATTGCTGGCGCCTTCCAGGTAACTGTTCTCCAGGCTACTACTGTGACTGGGGATCAAGTAGCCCAGAGCATAGACTATGCCCACCAGGATATTATTGTCTAGCTGGCACAGACAAACCTATCCCCTGTGGCACAGGGACATTTAGCTCAGTCATGGGTAACAGTGACAGAGACAACTGTGAACAATGCCCAGCAGGATACTTCTGTCAGGGTGGGTTTTGTAAAATTATTTGTAATATTATGTTACTTTATTTTTTTTTTATAATATATTTACAACATAGGAGATGGAGTGGTGGCACCAATTGCTTGTCCCCAAGGGTTTTATTGTCCCCTTGGAACTGTGATGGGCAGAGAGTTTCCCTGCCCTCAAGGTACAGTGCAACCTCAAACTGGAGCCTCTACCAAAGCGGATTGCTTACCATGCCCACCAGGTTACATGTCTATTTTATTTTAGTACCTCACATTGTATATATTAGGGTAATAAATCGCTAAACAAGCTTTTTTTCTTACGCTTGTATAGGTATGTTCTGTGCCCTGTCAGGGCTTTCTGAGCCTACAGGGCAATGCCAGGAAGGCTATTATTGTCCTCCAGGAGCAATCAGTCCTAATGCTACTGGATACATGGTAGATTTAATATAATGTTCAGGTTAAAATTAAACTTATGATTGTTTTTGTCTTTATTTCTCATAAAGGAATCGTGAGGAGATCTAAATCAAATGTGGGAGTTGCGCTTAGTAGCATGCATACAAATTTAAAACATGACCAGTTTTAATTAGTTTTCTTACTCATTGCATTTTTCCCTCATTGCCAGATGAACTCTACTGGTAATAGCATGTGCCCTCCTGGTCACTACTGCCCTGCTGGCACTGGTTACCCTCTTGCATGCCCTCCTGGAACATTCTCAAGCTCACCAGGATTAAACATGGTGGAGAGGTGCCAATCCTGCCCACCAGGCTACTTTTGTGACCAGCCTGCAATGACCAACGCCTCTGATGCTTTGCTCTGTGATGCAGGGTAATATTACCGTACATTACAAGTGTGAATAAATGTCAGACCAGAATACACCCACATCCATCGATGCACTTTTCTGTTACTAATGGATGAGGGTTATGCTTCAGTGCTCCAGCCATTATTTTGCTGCATTACTACACTTTTAAATGGAAGTTGTCTATAATGTAAACCATAAAGATTTCAGATAAAAAGCAATGTATTTCATTGAGAGAGAGAGAGCGAGAGATACCAAGCAAAAAAATGGATTTTCCTTCATAATGCAAAAACAAGTTTTGAATTTTTGACACTTAGTAACAACATTCTGAGAATTCTGCCACCATGCTAGAGGGTGAAAGGCTAGAGAAGAAGAGTAGTTATTGCATTTTTCTAATTTAGTGTTTAGTGTAGAATCTTATTCTCATATATAATTAATAGACGAACAATGCATCATATTAAAAGGGACATTTTGTGAGGAAATGTTTTTTCTTGCTCAGGTATATATGCCTTGGAGGCAGTCGCAGTGCTCGCCCAGTTGATGGACTAGAAGGTTATATTTGTCCCAGTGGCTATAGTTGTCCAATTGGTACCCCATTGGAAATTCCATGTGAGCCTGGCACTTACAGCAGTGCACTTGGAGCTGCCTATTGTCTTTCCTGTCCATCTGGTAGCATGTGCCCATTTTCAGCCACTCAAGAACCCACCCCTTGCTCAAAAGGTATCTCTACCAAATTTGAATATTGTTATTATTGTGCTGTGGTATTTACTATACAGGAAGGGCAAATAGAAAGGCAAATTATCCTACAAAAATCAAATACTATTTTTTATCATTTGGTAAAAGAAAACAACAACAACAACTATATTATTGGGCATGCTTATGTAGTTCATGTTGTTTTTTACACCAGGGCATTTCTGTCCCTCTGGTACTGCTTTGGCACTGCCATGCCCTATAGGCACCCTCGGCCAGTTGACCAGGGCACAGTCGGAGTCTGCCTGTGTGCCTTGTCCACCTGGCCTCTACTGCAGTACACCTGGAGCCTCTCAGCCACAAGGTCTTCTTTTTCACATATATTTTGATATTTCAGATGGCAATGGCAAATTAGTATACTTCAGTATATATTCAGGCAATATTAGCATTTGAATTAAATGACCAAATATTATTTGTAAAAATCCTAATTCTTATGCCTTAGGCCAATGCCAGGCAGGATATTTTTGCCAGAGTGGTTCTGCGTACTCTGCCCCTGTTAGCATCACCTCTAGCATCACGAGGAATGGTCCCTGCCCACAAGGCCACTTTTGCCCCTTGGGAACACGCACACCTTTGCCCTGCCCTGCAGGCACCAGTCGCAATCTTACTGGTATCTAAACAAGCATTCCTCTTTTGCTGTTAAGTTTATTCATTTTAATCTCAACAATAAAAAAACAGTATTTGAAAAATGTTCATAAGTAAGGGCTAAAATGATAGAATAAGATCACATGCTTTGCGATATGCACTAACCTGATAGTTTCCCATAAGCGTAAACACAAACCTCTTTTAAAAATGATGCCATAAGCATCACGTTAAATTTTCCCTCTTCTATGTTTATTCAAAATCTACTGTGCTATAATTTAGAATATAATGTTTATAATGTATCTTTCATGTAAGCTGTGAGAAAAAAAGCACTGTTACTCTTATTGATCATTTGACTTCAATAAACAGCTTCAAGTCCATCAGTAAGAATCTGCATTGAATTACTCTTTACAACCATCTTAAATATTGATTTAAAAATGAACACAGACTTAACCACTAATTGAAATGCTATAAAACCAAATTATTAAAAGTATTTTTTTTTCAACAGGTGGCTATTCCATAGACAGCTGTCTACCCTGTCCAGCAGGGCATTACTGTGCCGGTGAAGGTCTTATCGCTCCTAGTGGCCCCTGTTTGGCAGGTTTCTACTGTCCTGCTGATTTCTCCTCTACTACTCCCCATGCTTTCCTCTGCCCTAAGGTTATACCTGTGTTTTTATCTTGTTCCTCTCTCTCATCAATCTGAGCTTAATTAATAGACAATGACAAGCTGCATCGTTTCAGGGTCACTACTGTCCCCTGGGCTCTTCTGTGGCCTTGCCATGTCCCACAGGACAATATCAGCCCAACCCAGGCTCGGACACGTGCATTCCTTGCCGCCCAGGCTACTATTGTGAGGAAGCCATTGCAGGAGACCCGTCCCCATGTCCCTCTCATTCCTACTGCCCGGCAGGTATGCAACAAAGATAAAAAAAAAAAAAAAAACGAATACCGTCCATACATGATGTTCAGCTCAGGGTGATTTATACTTAGTATGAATTATGTAATATACGGTATGTGATCATGTACGTACAGTTAAAAGGTAATGTGTGGGTCTAGGCAGAGATATGAACACAAAGTAAAAAAACATAGTAATTAAAAAAAATACAGCTCAGAAACATTTTATTTTTAAATATTGTCAGGACACAATATACTGTACAATAAAAACAATTAAGAAACAAAATGAATAAAATTTAAGTAAAATTTGATGAATCCTAATTTAGCAGCTCAGTAAGGATTAAATCATCAAACTGCCCAAACCTTGGAGACTAGAACACAGCCGCCTTGCTTTTATCTTTCGTTATTAGATATTGGACAATCTTATACTAGATTATCAATTAGGAGACTCTGAAATGTTTAATTAGATTTTATTACTGTGGTATTGTAATGATTACATTTATGTTCGGCTTGCTTTAATGCGATGTATGTCTACAGGTACAATGGTCCCTCAGCCATGCCCCAATGGCACATACACTCCTCCTGATGTTGGAGGTCTACAGAATGAGAGAGAGTGTTTGACCTGCCCACCAGGAACATTTTGCAGGTTATCTAACCTACCTAGCCGCAGTCTGTATTTACAAATTAAATTGTGTCTTTAATTTGCGTAACGTTACGTGTAGCATTTTTAGATGAATATAATAAAATACATTTATTCATTTAATTAATGAATTTATAAAAACTTTATTTATTTAAAAAAATTTTTTTAGGGGTGGCCAGATAAGAGGCCTGTGTGCAGCAGGGTATGTGTGTATCTCCGGCAGCTCAGATTTCATGCCAAAGGGGCCAGTCATGCTTAACACAAGCCACTGTGATTGGGGAGTGCAGTGTGCCGGTCCCTGTCCTGCTGGTAGGTCATTCAGGATAAGTTTAAATAAAAGCAGACAATATGTGCCACCATGTAAACATATTTAGATTTGCAGGGTTCTACTGCTCAAAGGGCACAGAGAAACCTCAGGCCTGTCCTGGTAATACCATAAAAGAAACCCCTGGGGGAAGCAGCATACACGATTGTCTTCCCTGTCCACCAAGATACTGGTGCAAAGAGGGTAAAATGAAATACTCCAAATATTTAACCTTCTCTAGTTAGTTAAGTATAAGACAGAGATATTGGAAAAATACTTAAACTGGAATGTACGTGACTGAATCTTAACGGCTTAACCATAACCCCGCTTGCAGGAGATCCTCAGCTCTACATGTGTCCTGAAGGTCATTACTGTGATGGTATCATTGATTATGAGTCTGAAGGAAGGCCTGGACCAAGAAAATGCCCTCAGTTTACCTATAGACCTACATCTGGTGCAGGAAGCAAAGGAGAATGTCTTCAGTGTCCAGCTGGAACTTTCTGCAATGCTACAGGTATATATACAATTAATTTCATATGTACAGTAGCTTTATTAAAGAATAAAACCCATTATTACAATAATTAAATTGTAAGTGCATGAAAATAAAAATAAAACTACAAAATCAATAAAAATGACACACATTGTGTTTACCCACATTATTGGTGCATTGCACATTTGCCGTGTCAGTGTCATCATATTACATTACTACATGATTCACTGCAGTTGTGTTACCCTTAACAACATGGGTCCACTGCTAGATTTAGCAGCTCATAAACTAGTGCTCGATCAAGCACGTTCTATATTGCATTTTTTATTGTGCTATGACAGGGTTGTGCATAAAGCTTAATAACGCCATGAAATTAAGGTCATTAATGTATTATGTATGCATGTAATGTAGGCTATTTTATTATGCATTAGGTTTGCTGTGATTAAATGTGCATCTGCTACACGCATAAATTTGATCTTGAAAACAATCAATGTCTCTGATTAAGATCTCTCTTCTCCAAAGTGCTTCAGAGAAAACAAAAACGAAAAAACATTTACTGAGATAATAAATGCCAAAATTATCATTTTTTTTTACAATAATAAAAGTCCAAAACATACATTTCATGGTGACATTGGACCTGCCATCAAATTGTTAGAAATTGATGCTCATTTTAATAATTCTATTCACTAAAGAAAATATCAGTCAAGAAATTGGGCTTAATTTCAAAGTCAGTAGTGCACATAATATGCATGCCCCTGTTTTTTTTCCTAGCCTGTATGCATCAGTCTGTTACGGGGCGGCAACGGCTCGCTCCGATCCTAGCTCAAATGAGGGATTGCTCAGGCGCAGACGGTGTCAAAACAGAACTTTTATTCACAACCACATGAAACATAGGACCCACCGTGAACTCCAGCAAGCTGGAAACTAAATACACTCCTGGTAGTAGCCAGAATGAACTGCACTAGCTGATCGGCATGCACTTCCTAAATACTAGTGTCAATGATAACCTAATCCCAATCAGCTGTGCCTAATCACCTCATAAACCCAATACTAGAACTAAACCATGACTGTGAGCTTAACTGTGACAGCTAATTAACCGTGACAATGAGCGTGTGAGTGTGTGTGTGCAAACAATGAAGCATGTGACCTAAACCTACACGAATACGTGGACATACACATGCTTCTCCGTTACACGGTCATGCAACTTCTTTTTATCTTTTACATCCAGTAAATGTAATGATGTAAAGATCATATGATCTCAGTATTTTGGGTTAGGGTTAGTTGGTAATAATTTTGTATTCAATTCTAATAACTCAACAGCCTATATTTTTTCAGGTTTGACTGATTTCTCCAGTTTTCCCTGCCCACCTGGTTATTGGTGTAGTGGTGCAGGTCTGCCAGTTATCTGCCCTGCAGGCACCTTCAGAACTCAACCTGGGGCAAATGCATCCAGCCAGTGCCAACTCTGTGCTGGTGGTACATATTGCCCTGATCCTCGCATAACTGGTCAGCCTAATGTCATAGGATTTCCTTGCCGAGCTTCTTACCAGTGCCCTAGAGGTGGGTGTATTATACTTGTTTATAAAATGTTGATATGCTTTTTGTATTAAGTCATTGTCTGCACTAAGTCCTCTAACAGGTTCAGTGGTGGAGGTCTTGTGCAAAGCAGGCTCATATTGCGGGCCACAAACCGGAGTACCCACTCCATGCCCTGCAGGATATTACTGCCCTCAAGGCTCAGACACCTACAACACACCACAGCAAATGTATGCAAAATAAATATATTGTCAGAAAATGAAAGACAATTTCACAAGCACAACTTTTTGCAATTACAATTTGATGATTTTCTTGGCAGGTGTACCTACCCATATTACTGTCCAGCTAATACCTCAAACATGGTGCCATGTGGTGGTGGCTTTAAGCCCAGTAATGCCAGTGGCTTAAGAATTTCTCAGGAGAGCAGCTGCATAATGTGTGAGGCAGGAACCTACCGACCCAGTGGCTCTTCTTACCTCCAGTGCCTTTCATGCCCACCAGGCTACCACTGCCTTCCAGGTAAGTCTTCTCAAAGGGGAAACGTCTAGTTTACAGATGTGAGGTTTTCATCAAGAATCATGAATAATACTGGCATGTCCCTTAGGTACTGATGACTACAGTGGTCACCCATGCCCAGTTGGATATGTTTGTCCATGGGGCTTAGGGAATCCTGTTGCATGCCCACCAGGAAGTTATAGCAACTGCACCAAGGCTGAGCTCATTGAGGAATGTCACCCTTGCCCTTCAGGCACATTTAACCACTTGTATGCCCAGAGAGCCTGTTTTCCCTGTGGAAGCTCTTCCATATCAGCACAAGGTCTCCTCATTAACACCACCAGTGTGATCAAGACAGAATTGGTTGCACAATATCCAAAATATGATGACTTATAATGATTTATTTTGTCCAGGGGCATCCTCATGCATGTGTATAGGAAAAAACCGGGCATTCCAGCACTCTGATGGCTCTTGTGTGTGTAAAGCTGGTTATGTCTTCTACAATGAACTGGATTTCAAAAGTTCCAGTGCTGACAGTGATTTAGACTGTCAGCCTGAGGTAAAAAAGAAAGTGTTCACTCACATAGGATCTATCTATCTATCTATCTATCTATCTATCTATCTATCTATCTATCTATCTATCTATCTATCTATCTATCTATTTACAACCTCACCCACGATACATACAACTGCGCTTTTGACAAATGTATAATGTTCTAGCAGTGTCTCTGAAGGCATAATTTGATGTTTGTACTGCTGCACAACAACAGCACATAACCACTGCAGACGATGTGAACTGGGTACAGTGATATTTATTCCATAAGCAGGTAATAAGATATAAAGGTAGTACTACACTACTGTACCAGCCACTGTGCTCCAGGTGCCTTGGGGCCAAAGATAATTACATGTTCTATAGCACAGAGTGCACCAAGAACACACAGTACACGACCCGTCTACCTTCGGACAGTTAAGCCGCATGCTTTTCCAACACATTTATTATGCTTGTGTTTACGTTCTATCCAATAACATGTTAACTGTTTTTGTGATTCCTGAAGTGTCATGCGGGAAAGACTTGGTGTGAGTTAAAGTGCTGGAGGAACTAGTGTGGTGTGAATTTCTTCATCAGCACCTAGTTAAACTGCAGGAGAAATGAGTTACGTAAAGCTGTGATAGGTCACACACTGACTCGTTTCTCTGAGCAGCCTGACATTTTAATTATGCTTTCCCTATCTGATGGATTCTCAGCTCGTCCTCAGCTAGATGTCCTAACGCCGTTTTTTTTTTTTTATTGGTTTTTTTTTATTATTATTATATAACCCTTCGATTCAGCCCGTCAGTGAGACAATGAAACTCATTTGGCCACCTTTGATTGAAGTCTGGAGATGTTCCACACTATGGAATAACTTCAAATCTCACTCATTGGCTAAAAAATAAATAAATGAATAAATAAATAAATAAATAAAACAATGGCTTGATCCAGCATATTAAGTGCGATAGGAGGGATTTGTGTCCCTGGTGCCCAAACTGTTATTAATGTGTGCTACCTGGACATAGCCACGAAGTACTATGAAGTAGAATCATTATGCTACAGTATGCTAATGAATAAATAGCACCGCCTGTCTTTTATTTGCTTACATCAACTACATCATCATTAAATATTTATAAAATGTTTAATATTTAATTCCGTGTTTCAGCCAAGGTTATTAAAACTAATGAAATACTTACTGTATAGAGTGATGCTATAAACTGCCTAGGTATACAACTCTTTTGCTTTTTAGGATGGTTATGCTAAAGAAATCATATCGTTCGTATTTATAAGATTTATTTATGTAATACACATATTTGTCAGCTAAATGATAATGTAATCATTGTATAATGTTAAAACCTATACTAGCAAAAGGTGGTCAAGAAAATGAATAGAAAAGAATGCATTCATTAGAATTTGTACAACTAGCAAAGACTTGAAGGAACTTTGGGGAAATAAATGAGTTTTATGAACTTACAATAATGACGAATATATAAGGCGTGGCTTGGATGCGGTGGTTTTTATTATAGTTACACTTTAATAAATTATTTGTATTTACAATGCAAATGATGTTTTCTCGAAAAGCATTTAGCATTAAAGGGCTTTGTTTATTTATTTTTTAATGCATAAAAATCGATAGATAGTTATATCAGTTGATGGTCAAGGTTTGAGGTTATGATCAAACAAAAAGTGGTATCTAGCCATCTAGTTCAAGTTCAAGTTCAAGTTTATTGGTCACATATACATTGTGCAATACAGCATATAGTGAAATTCTTTGGCGAC
>JAOUQX010000041.1:6645857-6659734 GCA_028566295.1 Liobagrus marginatus | reverse complement strand
TATATGCCCTCTAGGGAACATCTACAGTAGATAATGCATGATGAAGTTCCCTTTAGGGTGTCTTTTAAATGGAAAAGAAATAGGGGAATTGTTCTCTAGGGTGCTGCAATGTGCAAAAGAAAAGAATCAAGTGCCCGCTAGGGTTCCCCTGCACACAAAGAAACATTGTAATGCACTCCAGTGTGCCTTTCTGATGGAGAAAACAGAATGCAGTGTTCTACTGGTGTTCTAACATGCAAGGAAATGTGAAGAAGTGCCCTCTAGGGTTTTTCAATGTGCAAAAAAAAAAGAACACATAAAGAAGTAAACTATATGGCTCCCAAGCATGCAGGAAAGCATAACGTGCCATATTGAGTTCAGATCTACTGGTGAAAATGAAAGGCAGTGCATTTCGGACTTTTCTACATGCAAGAAAATGCAATACAGTGCACAAAACATAATAGTGTCCTATCGGGTTCAAGAAATTGCGCCCCCTATAGTATAAAAAAATGCCCCTCAGACAGTCTTCATTCCTACTTATGGTATCCGCTTATTGTATAATACTGATGGATATTATTAATCTGTTGAGATTTAAAACCAAACCTAGCTCGGTTAGTGTGCAGATGGAATTATATTCAGGAGCAGACTCTTATTTTATACTTTTGAGATGTGTGTACAAATGACACACAATGATTAAGAATATTGTAATTTGCGGCAAAAATAATTTTGTATTGACTTTTTTGTTGTTATTTTCTGAAGGTTTTTTTTTGCACTATATTTACTCTTGTTGTCCCGCCTCTAGACTATTTGTCGGTTAGATTAGCGCGAAAGGCTGGCGCGTGCGTAAAGGCGCGCGCTCTCACTTCACCTGCCGCACGCGCTCGCTGCGCATGTGGACTTTCGCGCTTTAAGCGTCCCACTTTCCCTAAAAGCGGAGAAACACAGACCATTTGTGGAGCAACAGAAGTTCGAAAAGGACGTTGGAAGTAGTCGGTTTATTTGTTTTTCCTGTTGGCGCGAAGTCTTTAGGAAGTATTGCTTACAGCGGCGAGTAATTTATCCGGCTGCTCCTCATGGACAGGCGCATGCGCTGGAGAAAAGTGGATTTTAAACACCTTCGGCTCTGTACTGCATTGTTAATGAAACTTACGCCGTGAAGGTAAAATTGTATTCTTTCTTTCAGCCCCCTTGTGTGTAATTAACACTTAGACTGTTTGTTTACATCTATCTAGACACGAGAGACTAAAAAAAACAGCAGCTTAGTTACGCGCCCATGCACCACGGTGTGGGCGCGCGTGCATTGTGCGCGCAAAAAAGAAGTGATGGAGAGTTACATTAAAGAGCCGAAGAGAGGAGAGGAGAAAAACAGTGAGATGGATAGACTACGTGATTTTGTCCTGTATCCTATCCTAAAAATGTTCAGCTTTAGTTCTCTCTGAACAGTTGCTAGTTTACTTAGACATGAGATTGAATATGCAATGTTCAGTTCATCAGAACTAAACCTGGTGCTATGCTGCAGGTTCCTGTTCAGGAAGTCATCATAGCGCGGAAGGTTATGATTAACACCCCCGTGAATAATTTTTCTATATATCATAATGCCACACACACACACACTCACACACACACACACACACACACACACACACACACACACACACACACACAGAGATGCAGCATTTGACCACAATACTCACCAAAAGAAACAGGTCAGAACGCCCGTGTTTGTAAGAACACTTTCAATTGGCTAGTCCATGGAGACTGACTTCATTTTTGTAAAATCTATATCATTTCCAAGAGGTGTAGAACATGTCAAGCAACTCATTTTATGCACACGATACAAGATTTATAGTGATTTCAGCTGTTTTGAGTGATTTCTGGCAAATCTGTAGCCTGACAGTGATCAGACTTTCAAGGAGCATTGTTGTCCTCTAAAATGGCTGAATTGGCAAACAGTGAAAAAAGAGCAAAAAATAGAGATCTATAGGGTTTCTATTACACTGGTGCATATTGCCACTGCAATTAGGGTTCCGGTGCTTTCACATGAGAAAGATGTTTAGGGCTGTTCAAAAATATTGATTGTGTTAGTTAATCAGTACAGTTTGCACATCCTTTTGTGCTCTGGCATAAATGAAATGTAAAAAATTGTGAAACTTTCCCTATAGACCAATTAGGAAATACTGCAATTCATTCAATTATTACAACCCACTCCTGTATCGCTCTGCATGCAAGGACACTTACCATAAATAATGCATAATATAATTTTGAATGAATGTCACTTAATACATTTCATATTCTTTTGTATAGATCATTTTGTGCAAAGATGGAATTCACCTTTTAAACAAAACATCTTAAACGGGTCAAGAAGGCATACTTTGACTTGCTATCAGCATGACCTTATTTGACTGAAGCTCATAATTAATTCACGAGATTTTACGATTGATTATTCTACGCTGCATCTTGTGCTCTTTAAACCTCATTAAATTTGAAACATTGTTTATCTTGTTAGACCCTCTGAACATTTTCTTAAGCATGAGCATCTGCACCATTTGACCTTTCCCACTTCCTCCCATTACAAACAATGACTTTATGTTAGTGCTCATTACTGAGCAGCGCTATTTCACAAGAGCAGTTTGGTTAAAAATGTCAAGCTAATCCACATTTACTTTCATATTATCTGGAAGTTATAAGGGTGATGTCGTGTGATGTGTAATAGCACATGATTGTGTAAGAATGATTTGTTATTATAAGGGTTTTATGATTCAGTTCATAGACCTGTACACCTTCAAACAACATATTTCATAATCTGTAAAAGACTTTTTAAACTCTACTCAAAGATGATATTTGCTGCTCAGCATCAATATTATTTGAAGATGAAAAATCGAAGTTATGTCTGAAGAGACGTCAGAAAGGAAGAAAACAAATGATCTAATATTGTTGTCATGCTTAAGATTAACACATTCATGATTTATAGATTTTGTTGCCTGAAGGCAAGATTTGAAAACATCATTCAAATTAGAGTAACGGTATACCATTTTAATTCAGAATCTCTGCAGGAATATGTGATGTTTATTGTGCAGTATATGTAATCCTGTATGTGTTAAACGGTGTTTATCAATTGAGGACCTAAAAGTTTTTTTTTTACTAACTTTTATTTCCTTAAATTTCATAATACCATAACATCTCTATAATGCATTGAAGACCTATTTGCATTAATTATTTATGGTTCAAAAGATTTGACTCTAATAGAAATCTTGACACAAGTTACACAAGTCAGTCACCATAAAAGTACATTTTTATGAACTCCTCTAGATCACCTTCAATGGTCAAACGTAAAAATGCTTTTTAGCATTACAGTGGAACCTCGGTTTACGAATTTAATCCGTTCCGGAACGGAACGGTTCACTCGTAAACTGAGAAGTTCGTATGCCGATACAAATGTTCCCATAAGAATGAGCAGAAACTTCAGTAATTCGTTCTGGGCAACCAAAAATATTACTTTAAAAATAAAAATAAAGCCAATATTCACTAATATTATTTACTTTTAACATGTTATATTGAAAACATACAATATACAAAACGATGTACAATAACAACATATAACGTAGAATGTAGAATGGGGAGGAGGGAGAGTTATTGTTTGGAAGGAGAATCCCCTTCCATTATGATATCGGGCGCTTTGTTTCACTAAGATGGCTTTTTACAACTTTCGTAAAGAATTTTTCAATTGAAAGTTGCTTTTAGTATGGTGCAGATAGTGGATGCTGACCTGTTATAATGCCTTGCTATATCAACAACACAACACGCATGCCATCGCGGTGTTTCTTTATTAGAAAGTTAAGTTTATTGGTCACATGCACATCATACAGTGAAATTCTTTGATTCCGCATATCCCAGCATACAAATTTGGATGCTGGGGTCAGAGGACAGGGTCAGCCAGAACGAACGGCGCCCCTGGAGCAGGTGAGGTTAAGGGTCTTGATCAAGGACTCAATGATGGTGGCTTGCCTGGTGCGGGGCTTGAACCCCCAACCCTCTGACCACTGACCCAGAGCCTTATACCGCTGAGCCACCACTACCCCTATCTCCTTCTTCATTTCCACAGTGATGGCTACTTTCTTCTTTCCACCTTTTGCATCAGGCTTCTTCGTTGGCGGCATGGTGATAGGACTACGTACAGTATATAATTACTGTTACAGCGTATACACAAGATGCACTCCAATATAATAAGCACAATACTGTACTGTACAGTGTATACGATACTGTTCACTAACGAAAAATACGGAAATAATGACACAGTGTTATAACACAAATGCTGAGACAATGCTCTACATCAACGCGTGGTATGTGACAAACGCACACACACACATGGTCTACAGCGCCCTCAGGCGGGCGTCCAGTCCACAGTCCGTTCATGTGACAGCGACGAGCTGCGCTGGAGAGCGTGGGTGGCGATACGAAAAGAACCAACTCGCCTGCAATTTTTTTGGCGCATGACGTTCTTATGTTCGCATACCGAAATTTTGTTCGTAAACAGGGGCAAATTTTTTGACAAGCTGCGATTCGTAAACTGAATTTTACGTATGCCAGGGCGTTCGTAACCCAAGGTTCCACTGTGTAGAAAAAGTGAGGTGGGTGCTTTGCTAAATTGGATCTTCGTTTGGGCTGATCTCTCATGCATGTCATGTTATTCGAAGTGATGGAGAGGGTGCATGTACAATACAATGTGGGAATAATGAACGTGTACGAGGTGGATTCATTTGACTAGAAACTAGTATAAGGCAAATTAAGGATGTTGCATAATTAAAAAGAGAAATTACACAAAAGGGCAGATGACGGACACAGCACAGCGTTGTTGGTTAAAAAAAAGAGGTTACACTTTTGTTTAGTGTTGGTTAGTATACAGAAAGTAGAGACTTGAAACAATAGATTAGCGATCCCAAATGCCACTGCCTGTTTTTTTTTTTTTTCCAGCAATACATTACTCAGCCTTAATAATTTCACCATCAAGATAATGATGGATGTTAGATTTCAGATTTCTTTACATACAATCAGAATGAGCCATAATACAACACTTCAAGATCCTGCATTTCCTCATACAATGACTTAAAGATTGATGCTTTAGTTTATATTTGAAATGTAGAAAAAATGTTTAAACTGGTGCAGTTTCTTTATGGTTGCAGGCAATTTCCATCCTTTGTTTTTTTTAATACATATTTTCATTATGAATGCAGCACACAGCTGGTAGACAGTGTTGCTGCACAGTATTAAATAATTACCTGAGGTGATTTAGACCAAAAAAAAAAACAACTTCTCACACAATAGAAAATGCTTGTGTTTTGTTACAATGTTTAATGAAGCTGTCTTAAAGATTTGTGATATTCTTTTTTTGGCTAATGCCTATTTGGGAGTCTTTTTGCACAGAATGCACATACAATACTGTGCAATGGTGTTAATCAACAAATCACACGATGAGGCTTTCACATCAATCTGGCAACATCAACACGATGGTCCATTCACACACACACGCGCACACACACACACACACACACACACACACACACACACACACACACACACACACACAGACACACACACAGAAGCACGGAATGAAAATGAAAAGAAATATAAGAAAGGTCTGTCGTATCGGTGTGTTCGTAACTCTATCGCCATATCAGCAACATTTATATATGGAATTAATCATTTCAGAATGAATGAAGGTAAGTACATTTATTTCTGCGTGTTTATAAAATAACTATTAGCATGTGACTTAGGCGCTTAGAGCTGAGCTCAAAAGCTGGATCCATAACTTAAATACACGTAAAATACACGTTAAATACATGTTAAATACACGTTATAACTAAACGGAATAACTTGTTAATATTATCCTACCGTCTTCCTGGTTATTTGTTAACGTTTATAGTGCGTTGTAGACAAAATGCGTACACAGTTTACACACTGAAACGCTGCTGTGTTTAGTGCTGGATTAAGTTGTCGTGGTGACGCTGCGACGGCATAGTGGAGGTTAATCGTGACGTATACCATAGTGACGTATGCCTTTATTTCCAAAGGTTTTTATAAAATAACTTTGGACTTGTAGGTCCTAGAAACTTCAAAGTCAGTATGATATCATATCATATTGTGTTCTCTTGGCTTGCCAATTTTCAGAACTTTTCAGCATTTCCTTCTATGGGCTCAGATTGAATCTAATGGTAGAGGAAAAACATGATGGCAAAAATCGAATGATTACAATAATGGTCCGCCCCTGCGGGGCTTGGCCCCTAATGTGTATGAGAAAAACAGGCTATACTGTACGTGGTCATTTTCTGACTGAGAATAAAACTGTAAAATTACCAACAGATTATATTCCAAGATGAAATGAATCACATTTTTTCTTTGTGACCATGACTGATTCTTCTTACTGTCTTTTCTTAGGGCCTCTTCTTGGCCTCTGACCCTCACAGCTGATGGAGGTCTTGGAGGAGTATCTTTACAATGAAAGCTTCTTCAAAAATGGCTTCAGTGGCCTCAACACTACAGATGGAGGCAGAAGACATCAGTACAATTATTACGCCATGTTACTCACACTGCTCATTTTCGTCATCGTCTTCGGAAACGTACTCGTGTGTATGGCTGTGTCCAGAGAGAAAGCTCTACAGACCACAACCAACTACCTGATCGTGAGCTTGGCTGTTGCTGACCTGCTGGTGGCGACTCTGGTTATGCCTTGGGTTGTATACCTTGAGGTAGGTTATGAAGTACATAGGATTTCAAATTAGCTGATAGAAATAAATGAACTCACATTTAAGACTACGCAACCAAGGCCTGCTTTTAACGACCAAATTTTGAAGCGGAATAAATTTACATTTGCGGAATTTGGCAAACACCCTTGTCCAGACTGACTTACATTGACCGCATTTATACAACTGAGCAGTTAAGAGTTGGGGCCTTGCTTGGGACAGGTTGGTGGAACAGGGACTTGAACTTAAAGCCTTTCGATTTAGACTCCTCTTCATGTCACATATAAGACCACTCTGACTTCTGGGTAAATTCTAACAGACGCATGTCTTCTCACAGACATGGTTAAATTATTTGATGTCAATCACATGGCAATTATAATTTCTAACAGCTCAGCCAATAAATGCGATTTTCTTTTCACTAACTCAGTAGCGTGTAGAGTATTGGATTTCTTTAGCATCTTAGCCTACAAGAACCCTCCCTGGCGTATGTCTGTGATCTATTTAGAGATAAAATTACATGCCAGATCAATTAAAAAGGTCGTAGATTAGGGCCTCTGACTCAAACACTGCTGTTAATAAAACTGGTACATGATATTTTGAGGGGCACATGTGAGCTGTAAGGCTGCTAAAACAACCCCACCTCCCCATCCTGATCTCGGGTTGCTGTCTGTGTGGCGTTTCACATATTTCTTCAAGTTTTTATATAGGCTTCCTCCAGGTTGTCTGGCTTCCTCACATCCTAAAAACACATAAAGGTATTTAATATGGCTGTAGTAAAGCGCCCCAACGTGTGAACGACTGCATGCCAATGGTGTCCTGCAATAGACTAACTGCCCACCAAAGGTGTTTTCTATTTCCAGCATACTAGTTGATAACTGTCTAGAAAATATCAGACTATAACAAGAAAAAGTCCCAGTCGGGATAAACAAACTGTTTACGCATATTTCTCTTTCTTATCCCCATATTGATAGCCCATTACACTGCAGCTGGCCATTGCATTGCACTCAAGTTGTGTAGTAGAATAATCGGTGCATGACAACGGACAAATTAAATAGTACAAAAACTAAAGAGACAGCTTCCTTTATTCACAGTACACACACACACACACACACCTACAATAGTTTTGTAGTCAGGGACGAAGTATGAGTACCGATATGTCTTACATAATTATAATTATATAAGTGGGAATAAGGAAAGCATTGCGCACATACAAGTTGATTGTCGTTTTTAATATTCAAATATTTTTTGACCTTTTGACATTTTTTTTTCCAATCCAATTTTGTTCGCATGCTGTATTTTTATTGACATGTAAAGCATCTCAAAAATTACTTTGATATGCCGTTAATTGTTTTGTCTAATAATTCAAGTTTAGTTTCATTCCATTATGCAACACAGTACCTAAATAAATAAAATAAATACATGAATAAATAAATACATAAATGCAGTGAGAGAAAAGAAAGTAGCCACCAGTACACAGAGTTGGAAAAAAAAACTGTTGATGAACTGATCCAAATCTTAGAAGTCAATAATCCTTTAATCAATGAGAAAGATGCAAGCTCCAGGGGTAAGGGTCCAGGCCGGTCCGCTCAAGCAGGTTGTGAGTGCCTCAGCATGACTGAAAACACACATTAATCAGAAGCTGCCAGAAAAATGCTCTGCCAGGCTGCTCAGCAGTCTCTGTGAGATTGACCTGAGTTAGATTAGTTCTTTGGCAAGTTCATGACACATTAAAGAAATGAAGCCAAACTCTCATGGATGCAAATTCACTACGCTGCCTACTTTAAATGTCTTGGTTGATTTTTACATTTTCAGGAGATTTATTCATATTATGAGAACAGTATGTTAATACATGTGCACTGTGACTCTTTATACACATGGTTCATTATCTAAGCAATGTTAAAAGGGAAAATTTGCGAGGCATCACAACAGCAGTAAGTATAATGTACAGTATCCGTACGGTCACAAATTTGCAGGTCATTACTGGAAATAATTTACAGCATTGTGCACAGTATTAGCTGTGATTAACTGGTTAAGACTGCTGATTATAATGCTTTTTTTCAGGTAGTAGGAGAATGGAGATTTAGCACAATCCACTGTGACATCTTTGTCACGCTCGATGTTATGATGTGCACAGCAAGCATCCTCAATCTTTGTGCCATTAGCATTGATAGGTAAGTATGTCTAATAATATACATGGTGGTCATTACTGAATTTGCTGTAATGTAGAAGGTTTTGCAAGTAAGCTTCAATAGACCCTGCCGAAGTTTATGCAAGCATGAAATGTTAACTGTAATGTAAGATGCTATATCCTTTGAAGAATACAGAATTGATAGCTTTTGATAGCTGTCATATATGTGTATAAGTCCAATATGAATCACAAAAATGACAACAATGTGTGAATAGCAATGTAGCATGGCTCTTATTATTACTATTAATATGCACTGTATATTTTTAATTATACCGTGTTCTTTAATTATATTTTGACCTTCCTATAGTTTCAGTGAAAAAAACAGTATATAGTCATGAGTTTATCAAATGTAATTGATTAAGAAACAATGCATTTCTGATCCTGAAACAGATACTGATACAGAAATAAGAAAACTACTTCGTATCCATCAATCATTGGTGTTGTGAAACCAGCTTGGTTTTTGTTTTACACTAATTAAATATCAACCATGAAAAGTATACACTGTCGTATCCATGTATATGTACTTGTAGATTTGTTCGTCATAGTGTGTTAGGTAGCTCTTTTCATTACCAAAGGCTGAGAAAATAAAAAAGTTGACTGCATATGAAGTACATTTCATTGTGTCACATTTATAACCAATGGTGGTTGATTAAAAAAAAAAAAATAAAATTTTTAAGTGTGCTACTAGCAATTTATTTATTTTTTTGTTAAAGACGCTTTATCAGGGTACTTGTATTGTGGCCTAGTAGTCACATCCTATTTTGTTTTAACTGCTATCATTAATAATGAAATATCACTATATCACAGTCATTTGGTTTGGAAACCTGGCCATTATGCCCATGTGTGCTTGCTGAAAACTCTATTCAAACTTAGTCCTGCATTTGCTGTAATTATAACCTCCAATCCTATGGGAAGTTTCCTACTAGATTTTGGAGTGTAGCTATGCTCATTTAGCCACAACAGCATTATTAATATGAGAGGATGCCGAGTGAGCCCACTTGATATCCACTCCTGGTACACCGTGTCTTTATGAAGCTCGTGTTGTGCAAAGGGTCAGTGTTCCATGCTGGAACAGGTTAAGGCTTCTATGTTTAAGTGAAGCAACAGTTAGGAAACACATTTTTCCTTTTCTTATAATTGTTTCAGAAACCCATTACAGGTATTTATTAACTGGTGCGCGTAATGGGAAAGAATACAGCATTATTGAGTTAAGCCCGGGTGGCATTTTCTGATTAGATTACCTTTGAATTGCTCCATTGCAATACTAATAACTAATACCAGTTCTCCTTAATTACTTATTGATTTATGATACATATTCCATGTTGATTTCAACATCTGCATCAAATGAACGTAAATTTATTTCTATTAAAAATTAGCATTTTATTTATTAATCTAATTCAGGACAACCGCATGAATTCCCTTCAATTTTAAACACAGCATGAATGTGTGTATATGAGAGAGCAAGACAGAATAAAGCAATAAATGCAATGATCAGCTAATAAAACAGAACAGTCTGCACTGGTAAAACCTTTATTTGCCCTTCTAATTAATGCCACAGCCAAAATTATTATATGAGTCAGGATGCTAGAAATTAATCCCAATTGTAGTGAGCTTTGCTGCATTAGTCGTTCGTTCGATTCATCATGAACTGCTTATATTAGTGCTCTGAAATTTTCCATGCACTTCGAGGATACTGAAAATGAGCATTACCATCACTTACAAATTGAATGTTCTGTTGGAATACAGTCATGTTAAACTGGTATTTTGAGTAACACTAGATCAAATGGTAGAATAGAACCAATAGTGAAACGTAATTAAAAATATTATTAACTTTATCTTGCCAATAATAAAAACTTGTGCTGTCAGTTCAGGTCTCCCTTCACAATGCACTTGCGTATAAGCAATTAGTACATCATGTTTACAAAAGGGTTTTTCGTTTTTAAACACATGCAGGATTTGATGATATGAAATTATGATATATTCATTCTTTCATTGTCTAGCGTTTATCCTGTTCAGGGTCGTGGGGGCGCTGGAGTCTATCCCAGTTAACTTAGGGTGTGAGGCGGGGTACATCCTGTACAATCAGCAGTTAATCGCAGGACTAACACTTAGAGACAGACAGCCATTCACACACACACATTCACTCCTATGGACAATTTAGAGTAGCTAATTCACCTATGCACAATCGCATGTGTTTGGAAATCGGAGTACCCAGGGAAAATCCGAGCAAAGACCCTGGGCGGGAATCGAACCCATGACCTTCTTGCTCTTAGGCAGGAGTGCTAACCATATCTGCCAGCCTGCCAGGAAAATCTGTAAATAGGAAATTTTGAATTAATTCTCTTATATGATGAATAGAAGTTCCATCTCTGCTAATTATGTCTTTAATATTTTTAGTTTTGATGACATGACACAAAAAGAAATATTATCTAACATAGGTGCAAGCAGCTTCCTATCTGGCCTTCACCTAGAAATGGCCCAGAATGGACAGAATACAATGTGTTCCGTTTGTTGGTTAATATTTTTGCTGAATAGCTGGATCATTTTTGTGTCTATACAACATGTTTCCATCGCAGAAAACTTTCAAAAGTAATATCAGCTGATATTCACAATTAGAATTTTGGATATAAAGACAGTGTGGGAATTTTGTGTTTGACATTCTACTCTTCTTCCAGGTATACCGCAGTTGCCATGCCAATGTTGTATAATACACGCTACAGCTCTAAGAGGAGAGTCACAGTCATGATCTCAGTAGTGTGGTTTCTGTCCTTTGCTATTTCATGCCCCCTGCTGTTTGGACTCAACAACACAGGTAATTCTATAATGGGATGACCCACAGGGTCTAGTTTTGTGTCCGTTTGATTCTTTTGTGAATCCGTAACAAGAGTAAAGAAAGAGCCAATCCTTTCCAAACAGATCTTTACTAATTTACCAATTCTGCTCCCAATTCACAGAGAGTCACGATGAAGCTCTGTGTGTAATCGCAAACCCTGCCTTTGTAGTCTACTCTTCTGTCGTGTCCTTCTATGTTCCTTTCATCATCACCCTGCTCGTGTACGTGCAGATTTACGTAGTGCTCCGCAGACGGCGTAAACGTGTCAGCACCAAGCGCACCTACCCAAGCAGCAACATGGGCATGGGCACTTTAAAGGTAACCCGATTATTTTAAACAGAGGGATAACTCACGGCTAATCAAATGAACTTCACAATACGACATTTATCATATTTTATAAGGCGATGTACTTTAGTCAGGATGATGTTGGGGTTTTTGTTTTTTTTCCTTTCCTGTTTCTTTTACTCACCCTATAGAGGATAGAACAAATCAATACAAGCATTACAGAAAATGAAAGCTGACCTATAGCTCTCTATGTGAGATATGGACTCCTGCTTCATCTGTAGTTTGATTGTAAAATAGCAGCTTAGACCCATTTTTTTTTTATAGGTGATAAATACAATCTGAAAATGAAATGAAAAATGAAATTACATACGTATATTTTTGTAAACCTTTTTGGTCAACTCTATCCCCTTTTTTCATATTAACCCTGGAGCTAACTTCAACAAAAAATATTATCAGTGATGTCTTTCTGTGCCATGTATTAAAATACATATTTACTGCATTTCAAAATGATCTTACTGTGTTTTTTATTATGAATCTTGACTAATCAAGAAAGTGAGTCCTGTAGGTTCCAAAGGGTTATGGTATATTATTTGATATTGTCCACCTTTTGAACCCATCAGTCAGTCCACTAGTGACTGAACGCACTTGTTCATTTCCTTTTCAGAAATGCACTCACCCTGACGATGTGAAGCTGTGCACTGTGGCTGTGAAAACCAATGGGAATTTTGCTGTTAATAACAAAAATGTGACGTATCAGATTTTTACTCCCTTTCAAAAAACTTTTTTTTTCTTCTTCAAATCAGGAAGCTATTATCGTGTTTCTACCATAATTTTTGTGTTTAACTGTATTACGCATGTAAAAGTCATAGTAGGGAAAGCTATGCTGTGCTAAAATTATAGTACAGTGCAGTGTAGTTAGAAAAAGGCTTTATTCTTTTGAACCAAAGAGCAGAATTTCAGCTTTACTACAAAATTACTCGGATCGAATTAAAATATTCTGGAACCTCATTTTATACAGCCAGCTCCAGAATTATTATTGGCACTCTGTGCACACAAAATGATTTAAAAAATGCTCCACATGTCCCAAAATGATTGACTTGTAATGCTTTTTTTTTATTTCCTTATTGATACAGTGCCTGAGTTTATGTGTAAAGCAAGTAAAATGCAAGGCCACTTTTTAAACATAAAAAAATGTTTTATTAAAGCTTTTAGAAAATGTAGTATAAGGTCAATTTTGGCACGCTACTATTTGCGTACCTTATTTTAGCAAACCATTAATTATTAATATTCAAGCTCTACATCCGTTAAAAATGATAATAGAGAATGAATTAAGAAGAGGCCATCAATGCACTTGAGCACTTCCTGCTTTCATCTGGGCCCGTATTCACACATCATTTTATCTTAGCACTAAGGGTTCTCCTAAAAAGCACTAACGGTTTTTAGTTAAGGGTTTTGCTTTAAACCCTATTCACAAAGCTGCTGAGAGAAATTTTACTAAGGAATAACTTATTTTACTTATATCGTCACCAGACAGCAATATCACGCTAACCCGTGTATGAAAGGCCCACCCTGTAATTTACTGGAATTATATGCTCTGATGCTTATGTCTTGGTGGTAGACATTCAGAGGTCTTATGGAGTCCCTACGTCAATGTGTCAGTTCAGTTCTGGCTGCACAAGGGGACCTACACAATATTAGACAAGCGATATTAATGCTATGGCTGATTGTTGGCATCTATCCTTCCAAGAACAACCGGGAATAGTACGCAGCTTACTCATACACCTTTGCTTTGCCATGCATAGTAAGATTTATTTCAAATCTAGTTTACCTTTCAGAATATTAATTGATCGTAAAT
>JAOUQX010000041.1:6593381-6607891 GCA_028566295.1 Liobagrus marginatus | reverse complement strand
AGTATGTCTAAATCTTACCTTTCACAAGGGTTTTACGTTCTGGTGCCACCTCCAATATCTTTTCAAAACATAACCTAGACTAATAAAATATGGAGAAGTTACAAAGAAGTTGCATGGTTATACAGCAGAAATGTGGCTATCTTAAAGAAATCAACACCGTTAACATAACTCGAAAGTGACGATTTGATGCAGATTCTTACGTCAGTAAAATTTTGGAGTCCTAGATGTGCTCTTCCCATGTGGACATATGCCTTAATACACTTATCGCTGCACTGTGTTAGAAAATAAAATATGAGAGTTGGTTAGATACTTACACTTGTGCTCATTGCCAGCGGTTTTCAAACTAATGTATATAATACAAGTCTAAGGACACTTATGCCAAATTCTCTTAATACATATAAAAGATTTAACAGCTGTTACAAAAGATGTAAAGATCTCTTGGTAATACAGACTTGGAAGTCATACCAATGTTTCAAACGATTGTAAAACACTGCAATAAAACGCTCTAATTAACTGGAAATCCTATACGGTTTTGTGGCTTCCATGTTTATAATAATAATAATAATAATAATAATAATAATAATAATATATTCTAATAATATTATAAACATCGACAATAACAAAATACCAACATATTCTGTAAAGAGTAATTCTGAACAAATCTTAAACTAAAAGATTAAATGTTAAGTAAAAATAATTTGTAGCATAAGCTCATAAGATTTTAGCAGAAAAATCTAAGTATATGTATGGTAGTGGCAGAGTGGTCAGCACGTCTGCCTTACAGCAAGAAGGTCATGGGCTCGATTTCCGCCCAGCGTCTTTCTGTGTGGAGTATGCATGTTCTCCCCCTGCATTTTCTGGTTTTCCCCGGGTATTCCGGTTTCCTCCTGCCTCCAAACACATGCGATTGGACATAGGTGAACTAGCTACTCTAAATTGTCCATAGGAGTGAATGTGTGTGTGTGAATGGTTGTCAGTCTCTAAGTATTAGTCCTGTGATTAACTGCCGATTGTACAGGATGTACCCCGCCTCACACCCTAAATTAGCTGGGATAGACTCCAGCGCCCCCACGACCCTGAACAGGATAAACGCTAGATAATGAATGGATGAATGAACGAATAAATAAAAGTTTATATAAGATAGGTTACTTTCCGTACAAGTGTACTTCTCTATTCATGGATTAAAAGCTAAGCTTGAGTAATGATGGCCAGCGTTTAAGTGTGAAAAGCCCTTTAGTGTGTTCCTTAGAAACGCTTCCATCTTATTCAAAATGTATTTCTGCCACATTAAGCAGGTAATTATTATAATTTTTTAATAATGCATTAACACTAAGATCATGCGCATTTACTTTCAATTGTTTGAGAGTTAGCGCATTGACACACAAATAATGAGGCCCAATTTCAACCCAGTTTATTAAAGCTGCACTCTTTAGTTGATCAAATGCTGCTCCTGTGCAGGACACGGCAGTCCCCAACCAGGACGCCATAATAGGAGGAGGAGAAGTAGAGCTGACACTATGATGAATGAGAGGGCACCTCTGGCACACCTTTGCTCACAGATACACTTACCTTCAGGGCCCATTCACAGTCACTTATAGCCTCCTTATACCTCTTCAGCTTGATAAGGGCCTGCAGAATAGAATCCATGAAACGTTCAAACATTCCACTGTTAAGATTGTAATCAAATGATTCACGCAATTAGCGGATTAAACAAAGTAAAGCTTCAAAATAAGGAACGACAATGAGAACCTGAGCTCTGTTGGTGTAAAGAGCCGGCATGTCACGAAGCTGTTCTAGACCTTCTGTGTACATACTGACAGCCAGTTCATAGTTTCCAGAAGCAAATGCTTTGTTTCCGTTCTCCTTTAAAGCTGCAGATTAAATAAAGGTGGGGGAAGGAGGGTGGGGGGGTAGATGATGATGGCATTGTGCAAAAATGCAGCTGAAAAGATTTCTACGGTTTAGGAATGTAAAGACCTTCCACACTCTTTAATTCTCCCACACACACTCACACGCACACGCACACACGCACACACACAAAACACACACCAGTTGCTTCCTTTACTTTCCCTTGTTTCCGGATTCTTCTCTCGTCCGCATCCTTTTGTAATGACTTCATAAAATCCTCTAGAACGCAGCAGACATGAAAGGCAACGCAGGACAAGAAATATTTTTAAACAACAGCTTCTGGGATCAAGTTCTAGTTTTGTATTAAAGCAGTTGTATAATGCTCTACATATCAAGCAAGCAAGGCATGATGACATACAGGTGAGATAGTAAAAGAAACTTACCTGGACTTTCACCGGCTACAGAATCAGCATTCTGGACAATAAGAAAGCTGTTAATATTCCAGACGGATATAAAAGCAAATATAGCATGAATAACTAAATCTATTAAAATGAATAAACAGACTAATAAAAAAATCTGACTGATTGTTCTTAACTGAATTTGTTTACATTTTATTTTTTATACATTCCATTACAGTATTTATACATTTAAGCTTCAGTATTGAATATGTGCAACATCTTACACATTGTTTACATCTCTCTATTCCTCCGTGTCTACTTGATTTTTTTATTTGTTCATTTTTGCACTGTGACTGGGTAAGAGTATACAACTGTAGTGCAAGGCCAAAAGTATTGGGACACTTGACCATAACATGCAAATACGTTTTTTTTAACATCCTGTTCCAAATTTAGTCTCACTCTTACTCCGATAATCCACACTCCACACTTCCAGATCAGACAGGCTTTCCACTAGATTAAAAAACTGAAATGTTCTCATTTAGCCATAGTAGTGTTAGTGAGTTCAGGTATTAATGCCGAGTGAGGTGGTCTCGGGTCAGTAAGTGTTTCAGTTTATTTCAAAAGTGTTTAGTGGGGATAAGGTCAGAGTCAGGCCTCTGCACAAGTTCTTCTACACCAACTATAACACACAATGTCTTCATACACATGGGCATTGACATGTTGGAACAGTGATTGAGCATTACAGCATATAGAGACCTCCCAGACAATGGTTTGATTCCTTTGTTTGAACTTTGTGGTGACGGTTCAGGGAAGACAGTCGTGTGCGTGTACTAGTAAGGTGTCCACAAACTTTTGACCATATTGTAGCTTTGCTTAAAGCACTCTTTATGCAAATAAACATAAACCTGAAACTGGAATCATATTGGAGCTTTAAATAAAGATATACAGTAAGCTATGTTTACTTCACCAAGAAAGTTTAATATAGTATAGAAATAAAAAAATTATTATTATTTACCCTTGGCTTTCGCTCACAAGACGGATTGGTATTAATCATTGTCTTGTTTATTCGATTTTTGCTCGTTTTCTCTTTTTCCATTGACGCAACCAGACACTCTGCATTTTCCATAGCTTTCTCTCGAACAGTCACATCTTTGGAGTTCATCTCCGTCACCAGCTCACCTGAACGGAGACAAAACAACGTCCACACTTAAGACTCCACCTCAAAAGCTCACTCAGTATTTTTATGCTACTGTAATTAAAAACGAAGCGACAGCTGTGAAACGAGTAACCTTTCAGAGAGAGAGCCAACAAAACGCGTTAAGCCGAAAGTTAGTATCAGTATCTATACTTAGCTTGCTTGTAAAGTTAGCTTTAGGCAGCTACAGCTGCTATTCTGTAGTGTTAAAAAATAAAATAAAAATAGCACATACTTATCCGGTCCACGTTCGTCAGGAACCTTTCCAGGTCCTCGCTTTCACACGAGTCCATATTTTAATTGAGCTATCAAGCTACAACAATGTCAAGCTGCGCGTCCACGCGGGTAACTATAGCGACACCGGCAGTCACGTGGTATGCTAGTCCATATCAACGTGTACGTGCGTTTAGCCCTACCTCCAGCCCAGTTGGTGGCAGTACTGCACGCCTAAGTTGGTTTTCCAACCGTCATTTAAATCTAAGGAAGAAGAAGAATTTAGCAAACTAGCAAATAAATAAACAAAGCATAAGAGCGTACTTTATACTATAGAATCTAAAAGTGACAGAATACATTAACATGCTACTTAACGAGGCACAAATAGGTAGAACCGAATATAATCTATTTTTAAATGCGCATGAAATAATACCATTGAACAGCCAATTGAAATGAAATAGTTTAAAGTGAAAGTTTATTAACTGCAGAATATATCTAGTCCTTTTCTATTTTTTATGTATTCACCTTTTTATCTCATCAAACCTCAATACAATAATAGATGGTAAATAAGGCGGTGTGGTTTAATTCAGTGTATGTGTGCATGTCATACAGTCATTTAGAAAAAATGCCACCATATTGAAGCCACAATACATATCGACCTAAGATTTAGATAAATCTCACAATAACTTCATGTTCTTACAATTAAAAAACAAAACAGCTGTTACGATCCGAATTGCCATTTTCAAAAAAGTGTGAATATGCATTACCTTTGATAGAAAAATAATACTTTCAAGTACAATAGTATAACTTACAAGACAGTAGTTGACCTCTGATATACATTCTAAGGCCAAAGGTTCATGGATACATGACCATCACACACAGATTTAGCCACCCTTTCCTTCTATAGTAATCATCAATCTGGCGAGAGTTCAGTGTTCCAGCTCATCCAAAACATGTTCACTGGAGTATACTTGACATTACAGCTCTATGCAGGACATCCGATACACTATCTCTTCATATACCTCTTTGTGTACAGGGCCGTTGTCATTATAAAATATGCTTGGGCCCTTTAAAGGGAATTTTGAAATGAAACAATTCCAAGAAACCTAATAAGAGAAAGCAATTACGTATTGGGTAAAACTTTATGGTAAAAGTTAAAGAAAAGCCCACATATGATGTTATGGATGGTTATGAAAAAGATAGATATTTTCAGTAGGCTCTATTATTGTTAAGACTTAGCGTACATGGAAAGTGCCCTTAATCAATGCACTTTTATACCACATTTCCTTCCTTGAAAGTCTGTGATCTATTGAGACAAAATCAGGATGTATTTATTGATAGATACTTTAAAGCACTCTGTAAGTCACTCTGTATAATACACTTGATGCTCTTTGAATGTCCTTTGATGTTAATGAAAATTTAATTGAGCTACAATTTGGTAATAGTCTCACGAAAACACCAAGGACAAAATGAGTAGGTTGTATTTTAACACTAGGCAATTCTATGAGAAAAAAAAACTATCTGGGTTGACAGAAGACTCATAATATACTGTAGTAAATGTAATGGTATATAATGTAGATTATAAATATTGAGTATAGCAGCATACACAAATGAATTAAATAAAGGAAATTAATTTAGAATATATAAAATCAAGACAATCAAATAAAATCATCCGTATAATATGCATAGGCAAAATCTAAATGTTTAATGTTGACAATATTAATGGATGCTGAAATTTATCTTAGAAGTTGTAAATATTGTGCCTTGATCAGCAGCAGCTTGCTGGCAACAACAGTGGCACATCGATCTTGGTATTTAGCATTAAAATCTGGATTAATTTACTGGACATACTCGTTTATCATCATGTAAGTGTCAAGTAGATTTGGAGTTGTGAGTAAAATAGGAAATGAATGAAAAACAACCTGTGGTATTAATGAAGGAGGAAATATGAAGATAAGCATGTGAAAAATTAAAAGGGACGAAAATGAAAAGGGACAGTGATGGTAGAATGAAAAGGGATGGTAAAGCGGAAACCAGACCCAAGCTTGACAAGAGACTTTAAAACATTAGAAATTTTTCCAGAAGAAAAAAAAATCTAATTTATACCTATATTCAGCAGTGAATTTCTTTGTCAAAAGTAGACGCAAAGGGCTTCCTGTTTTTTATCTCGTTATCAATAATGAAGAAATTTATTCATAGAAAATTAAATTGTGATTTGTTTCGTATGAAAACAAAATGCTTTTTTTTTTTTTTTAAATACAGGCGGTACAGTGGCAGAGTGATTAGCAGTCTTGATTCACAGATAGAAGGGCATGGGTTCGATTCCCACTGAGGGTCTTTCTGCTGGTGTGGGTTTTCCCTGGGTACTCTGGTTTCCTCCTGCCTCCAAACTCATGTGATTAAGCATAGGTGAATTGGCTACTCAAAATTGTCCAAAGGAATGAATGTGTGTGTTTTGTTGTCTGTTTCGAAGTATTAGCCCTGTGAAGAACTGCAAATTACCCAGGGTATACCCTGCCTCATGCCCTAAGTCGCCCAGCCACCCTGAACAGGATAAGTGCTACACAATGAATGAATGGACATTCAACCACTAAAATTTTGTGCCAGATTATCTGAGCATAGTTAAAATATACACTACACTGAAAGCCAATAGTGTCCTTATTAATTTTATATCAGACTTGTGTTCATGAAATAATACATTTGTTTATACTGATTAGGAATGTATAATAAAAAAAAGAACTTATTTAATGGCTAAATCAGAACACTGACAGGTGAGAGTAATTGGGGTATGTGACCTATACATTTCACTACTTGTTGAATGGCATTTAACTGGAACGTGACAAATAAAATCTGGAATCTTGACCTTATGTGATCATGTGACATGCATGGGCTAATAGGTAATATAGGCTGGTGCTGAACTTTAGTATATCTACGACAAATAATAGCACTGTTTTGAAAGGCATAAGGTTTATCAAACACAGCACAAATGGCTTAAACTACAATGGTAGGAGATTCATATAGAAGTATTAACATTTATAATAAACAGGGGTTATACAAGTTTTCTATTAAAATAATTTTTATAGTTTTAGGGATGGTGGTGATTTAATGGTAAGGTTCTGGGTCAGTGATCAGACGGTCGGGGCTTCAAGCCTTGCACCAGGCAAACTACCATCATTGGGTCCTTGAGCAAGGCCCTTAACCTCAGTTGCACCAGGGGCGCCGTACGTTCTGGCTGACCCTGCACTCTGACCCCAACCTTCAAATTCATAAACTGGGATATGCGGAATAAAACGTTTCACTGCATGTACTGTATATGTGTGTATATGTGATAAATAGAATTTGAAATAGATTTCTGATTCTGTAGAAACCTACTAGTATTTCAGAAACAGGTTTGAGGAGTGCACTTCTGCATGTCTGTAGATTTTGTGAATAATATATTTATGTTCTGATCGCCGAGACATGATCAAAAGCAATAAAAAGATGAAGAGATTTATTTGATTCATTATGCTGTACCCTTGGGAAACTGACTGACTGACTGGTAAAACCTTTCTTTCAGCAGGATAATGGCCACTCAAGCATACTGCAAACTTCATTAAAACCTTCTAGGAGTGGAAGTCTGGTGGGATTTACAGAATTAAATCAGATGCCTTAGACATCCGAGATCAGCAGATCAGGATCTGAAGAACACAAGGCAGGGAACAGAAGCTTTATCTCATAGCACTTAATGCTTTAGGGATGGGTTGAAATTAGGATACGTGAGAAACTTTGGAAAATGCAAGAAATAACCAGGGAAGATAAATTGTAATAAAATAACTTTGATGTTGGATTGATAAAGGTGGTCTGAAAGCTTTAAAACGTATGAGCTTGAAGTTATGAGAAAGAACGAAAGAAAGAGACATACACTGAGTTATCAGTGTCCCAATTTTTATTGAACCCAGGTTCTTACCACCAAGGTGCCCCAAATCATGTACACACGTTACTGATTGTAACAGTATCGCTGATCCAAACGGCTCTGTTCGGAGACGCGAGACGCGAACCGGGACGCAGGTAAGACTCAGGCGCAGGCTTCAAGAACATAATCCTTTATTTTTCGTCCACAGCTCAGCATCAACACTCACAATCAGTGAAACGAACTTACTATTACAACTACAACTAATGATTCGCGCTGGTCTTACTCCAGCGCCTCCTCTTTATACTAAACGTGATTAACTTAGATCAGTCTCAGGTGCTCATGATTACTGTGGGCGTGACAGTCAGTATGAGTTTGTGTGTGTGTGAACAAAGGCATATGTGCAAACCAAAACCGAGAACACACACACACAGTCCTTTGGCGCCCTCCGGCGATCTTCCCGGCCACGCCTTTGGCACGCTACACTGATTTATACTTATGGCCCTAGGAAGATAATTGAGTGGTGCCCATGAACATTCCAGTTGGAGACAGGCCCTGAATACTGAAGTAAGTAAATTCAGTGAATAGAATGAATAGATTGCTATAGATCAGCTGCAACAACAAGTTGCTCACAAAGTCAAAACTGCTTAAAAGTCTGTGGTTTGTTTGAGGAATTAAATAATTCCTGGAGGAGGAGCATTTAGAATTGTAAGCATGGCAATACATTTCAATCAACAGCAGTGTTACAGTAGGATTTCGAAATGATTATGAGCTTAAATGGCAAAAAGCCAATAATATAATTCAAATGATTATAAGTCAACATGTAGTTACAATCACTCACATTCTTAGTCATTGTGAGTCCAATACACCATTCTGATAAGACTGGTTGGATAGATTCTGACACTTCTGATTTTAATTGAACTTGCTAGACTTTTCATACTCCGCATATTCAGAGCTTGCCCTTTCTGAAGGTCTGTGCTTTAATGTTCTCTGCCCTGACACTAAATAATGCCACCTTCAGTTTACTAAACAATTGATCTTTCCTTTTTCTCATGTGAAGATGCATCTGATGGTACACTTAGACAGGCAGTCAAAAGCATTTTCAATAACAGTCATGTCAAATAGCCATCACCATACGCCCATAAGAATAATGTGTCCAGTGTGACATCGCACGCATGAAAGAAACCCCATTTTAAAAAATGCACTCACATAATTATAATGACTGTTTCAGAATTAGGATGTTGCTGAAAATTGAGTCATCAGAGTCGCATAGTGCGGTCAACCACGGAAACTAGGAAGCTGACTGAGAGACACCCTATGAAGTTTCATGCCTGCTTCTAAACATTCTGCCAATGTTAGTTATTCCCACCTTAACTTAGTGTGTGAGACGGGGTGCACCCTGTACAATCGGCAGTTAATCGCAGGACTAACACTTAGAAACAGACAACCATTCACACACACATTCCCTCCTATGGCCAATTTAGAGTAGGCGATTCACCTATGCCCATTCACATGTGTTTGGATGCAGGAGGGAACCGGAGTACCCAGGGAAAACCCACGCAAGCACGGGGAGAACATGCAAACTTCACATAGAAACACCCTGGGCGGGAATCAAACCCATGCCCTTCTTGCTGTGAGGCAGACACTGTACCGTTATCAATGGTTTTGTTTTCTAATACTTTATAATTACTCAGAACGCTGATACACTGCACAGAGAGTACGTAGAAGGGCTTTTCACTTTTCACTTGAAATGACAAACTAAATCCAGCAGAACTGTTGCTTCGGTGACCAACCGTGCCAGGTGCATTGTACCCGTGTGACTTTCTGCCCCCAAGCACGTATTATTATAGTTTAAAGCTTTGATATCCTTTTAGGCCTATTTAAATTTGTTGCATAGTTCAGCAGACGTTTATTGATAATCAGCTTCCGCAAATTTTCCAGTCAGTTCCTTAAATCGTCATTGATTTCAGAATTTACCATCCAGTTTCTCCTGCCCATAACGGTCATATAAAATTGTCTTCTCCTCTTTGCATCTCTTCAGTTAATGGATTTTCTGTTCCCATTTAACGTAATTTATTTCCACCCCAAACGCTGAAACTACGGTTTACACAACACTCGCAGGGTTTCTTTGACTGTACAGATACGTAATATTTTGAAGCTGCAACATTCAACCATCTAACACGAAACAAACTGAAGCTAATGCTACATGCTAATGCTGAGGAATAACCCAGAGTTAATCATAGTGTCTATATTTTATGTATTTTATATATAAGCCTTAAAAGAAACTCAATAAACAGCAATGCGTTACCCTGCATATGCCATCATAGGTTAAGCCTTAAATAATGTAATATTTGGCCAATTTGTATATTAACACATTATAATACAGAAGACAACTTCAAAGATATAACTAGTAAACTTATTTGGTTAGTTTTTTAAACATAAAGTACTATGATAGTATGATTGAACTGAGGCATATGCGATAAACTGGTAACATAGTCTGTTTACTTATAGTACAATGCATTTAATAAGAAGGAAAATGAATACATTGTACATTAAGACATGTACATTCATTAAAAACATAAAAACTTTAGAGGACAACTGTGGATTATTTGCTTTCCTGCAGAACCATTTGAAGCTCCACATCTTCAAGCAGCATGAATCTTTTTTCTCCACCTTGGAGAAGCATAACCATGTGAACCTTGGAAAATTCAGTCGTAAAACCTGA
The DNA here is from genome assembly GCA_028566295.1 of Liobagrus marginatus. Lineage (NCBI taxonomy): Eukaryota > Metazoa > Chordata > Actinopteri > Siluriformes > Amblycipitidae > Liobagrus > Liobagrus marginatus. The sequence goes on along the minus strand of JAOUQX010000041.1, from coordinate 6,597,623 downwards.
ACACAATGCCACTTATAACCATATATATAGACAGGTTTATTGGAAAAATAATAAATCAAGCGTCCTTGCTCTGCCCTTAGAAAAATTTGTTCTGTCAACAGGTCTCCGCAGAGCTTAACAACTTTCCTCAGTCCTCCTAATACTTCTACAAATAACTCAATTTCAATCGATATTCCTTACTCTCTTTCTGTTTGTCTCTTCATAGTTTGTGGACATCATTATACCTCTAACCGTTTCTTAGTCACTAATAGCAATTATGCCATGCTCACAAATGCCTGGTCTGGTGTGAAGTTCAAAGGAACAATCAAGAACCGAGTACATAAGAACATAAGGTCCAGGCAGGAGAACCTTATAAAGGTATGTGGCGTCGACCATCCAGCCGGGATGATGCCATACTCCCGGTGGAGTGTGCTCTCGCTTGAAGAAATGATGATATTCTGCAAAGCTCATAGTCAAGCGAGATGCTTTCTACAATCCACAATAGTATGAGGCCGTAGGAGAGAACCAAGCATCTTTCCACAAGGTTAGGGAATGAAGGCATCTGAATCTTTAACCAATCTTGGTTGTGAGCCCGCCCCTGAAGGACGGGTACCAAGACTTTTTAGAGGGAACTCTAAAAGTGAAAATAAGAGTGCCAGTGTCCTGAATAAAGCTGTAACCTCAACCCTACTGAACACCTTTAGAATGTACTGAAACACCAACTGCATGCCAGATCTCTCCACCCAACATCAGTGCTGGATATTGTGGCTGAATTAAAACATTTTCCGAATCCATGTTTCAAAATGCAGTGGGGAGTATTTCTGTAAAGGAATAGGGTAATGTAGGAGTAAGAATGGGATGAAATTTGAATGTTCCAAAGATTCACATGGATAGGAATGGTCAGTTGGCCAAATAGATTTGTCCCTAAACCTATATAAAACAGTGATTGATATTTAATTACATGTTTCTGAATACACAACCTTGCTGTTTATGAGTTTTCCATCCACCAATGGATAATAATTAAACATTATAATGTGCATTGATTTACTTTCCTTATTTAGCATTCATCAAAATTGGAGTTATTCTATTTCATGTACCATTGTTTAACGTGTAGTTCATGTGTTTGTTTTTGTAATGCCCTTGATCCAAAACAAAGCTGCCATCTGTTTCCCATAGAGCATCATACAGTAGTTTGAATGTGTTAACAGCAAAAGGCAGCAGTGCTTGCATTTGAGGACCAATTCATCATTTTACTTTGGCACACCGTCCTGGCCTTCTGCTCCATGTTTAATTCGCAGTTCACCATCACTTGGGCTGACCTCCAGGTTCTTATCTCTCAGCAGGCTTTCGACTTTCCTGAACACTGAACTTTCTTTGTGCTTCTCCAGCAGCTTTGCTACCTCCTGTCACAAATATACGCAATATTAATCATTCTGTAAAATTCAGAACCTGCTACCAGGTGACACTTCACCTCACCAGCGAGTATGCCTGGTTTCAGCATAGTGTCTTACATCCGGACAAATGAAGCATGGGGTATAATTAATTGGCTTACATTCAGATTCTCAGGCACAGTTCCTGGGTCGCATTTCCTCACTCTCTCCAGGCTATTAAGGGCTGAGTCAGTGCTTTGTTTTTTTCCTTTAGCTGCATTAAGCTCCAATTTTACATGGAACAACTCACTTAGACACACTTCTAGGACCTGGAGTGTTAAAAAAAAAAACAGCAAAAGAAGCCAAATTAACACCCTGAAAGAAAATGGTCTTTGGGCGTATGGGTCTGGTTTGTACCTTAAAGAAAGCCCTTTGGAAAGCAGCTGTTGTGTCAATGCTAAGTTGACCGGTGGATATATGAGCAGCACAGTGCAGAAGCAGTAGAGAGAACCCTCCGACAGATTGCAGCCTCTGCTGGCGCACGTACAGTGTGTTATCCATCTCCTACAGACACAGTCAATGTTTTGGAAACTATTCAGAGGTAAAAAAAAATTTTTTTGTGTATTGACACACGCCAACACAGTGACAAATGGCAACAGTGTGCTTTAGCATCTGCGTCTGCGTTTTTATTGATCACAAAATTAATAGAAGGTTACTTGAGCAGTGTCAGAGCAATTACAACATAGGCATTAACAGTAGATCTTTGTCTTATACTTGTTGTCTTTCTTTGGCTTATTTGTTGGCTGCTTTTAAGGAAGGGCGGTTCAGCTGAGACCATTAACCTCCTAAGACCCGAGATTTGGTTTGACCTGTATTTTATATCCACGTATGTGGACCCCAGGTTGTAGGAGGTTAAAGGTATTTCTACAGTAGGCCTTTTGCCGTTTTTATGTTTATAAAGCTGTGGGTGGTTTCTTTATTTATAGCATTTGTTTGTCTCTGAACTTGGCTCCTTTCCTTAACAAGTTGCTCACCATTTTTCCTTAAAAGGGAACTCACATGGCAATATTTGAGATATTATGACCTGATATTATGAATATGATATGTAAATCATCTTTTGAACTTTAGTCAGCTCGCAGGCATGAACTGAAACACCAGTTTTAGACCTTCATATAGTTCAGGGCTGGGTAACTTCGCTCCTCGAGGGCCAATGTCCTGCAGAGTTTAGCTCCAACACTAATTAAACACACTTAAACTAGTTAAGTAATGTCTTCATGATCACTAGAAAGTTAAAGGCAGGTGTGTTTAATTAGGGTTGGAGCTAAACTCTGTAGGACATTGGCCACTCAAGGAGCGAATTTGCCCAGCCCTGAACTATATGAAGGTCTAAAACCGGTGTTTCAGTTCATGCCTGCTAGCTGGCTAAAGTTCAAAAGATGATATACATATATTCATAATACCAGGTCATAATATCTTAAATCTTGCCTTGTGAGTTCCCATTTAAGGAAAAATGGTGAGCAACTTGTAAAGGATCGGAGATATTTTTTATTTTAATAAACATAAAATCGGCAAAATGCCTACTGCACAAATACCTTTAACATCCTACAACCTGGCGTCCACATACGTGGACATAAAATCCCCTCGAGGACTGGCGTTGGCCAGCCCTGATAGAATTTTACAGTATAACTACATAAAGCCAAATATGTTATATTTTAAGCCCACATTAAGAGTATTTGCAGCTCAACACATGTCCCATTGCCCTGTACGTGGATGCACATCAGCACTTTTCTGTTGATTTGTAATCACAGTTGACCACAATTGATTTTTATAATACAAATGACACATCATCATAGACGCATGCATCATGACATATATAAATAATTATGTTTAATGACAGAAGAATATATAACCCTGCCAAAACCCCACCCACTCGACACACTTGTACCAACAGAACAGCTCAGAGGACCTCTGAAGGTGTGCTGTGGCATCTGGCACCAATCTTAGCACCTAGATCCTTTAAGCACGGTAAGTTGTTAGGGTAATCCTTAATGGTTCAAACGTATTTGTTCAGCACATCCCACAGATGGATGATAAGATTGGGGAATTTAGAAGCCGGGTCAACAGCCGAAATTTTTTGCCATGCGCTTCAAATAGCTTCTGAACATTGGTAACCCCATAACTATCCTATTGTTTTGGAGTCATCTAACAAAAGTCAGCCTACGTCCAAATCGCTCCGATTCTTACACTTTCCATTTTGTGCTGCTTCCAACACATCAATTTTGAGAAGCAATTGTTCACTTAACTCATTGGCAGGTGCCACGGAAACAAGATAATTAATGTCCGTCTCTTCACCCGTCACTGGTTTTAATGTTATGGCCGATCTGTGCATACATTGGGTGTCATTTAAAAACAAAATATTCTAAACTAATCAAATTAGGTGTTTTTTTGAAATGTCCTGCAAAAATGTCCAAAAACAAAACCATCTAAAGGAAATGACATGTTAACTGAAGCTTAACTTGAAGCTATTTAAAAATAGTCATTTTTCTTCTGTACCATCCTCCATTCTTAAAAAAAAAAAAGTTTTAACAATGTTTCGTGCTTATTTCTAGAAATACCTGGTAATGAAAGGAATTACGGAAGGCATTGCAGTGGTAGTTATTTATAGGAAGACTTGAGGCGATGTGTAATTTCACTGCTGGTGCCTGAAAAGCACAAATCCAAGCATAACTAATCAGAGTAACTTTCCAATACATCAACCATTCCATTATGCCATTGTTCAGTGAGTGTAAAATATTACAATAAATCAAAATGAAGTAGTGTGTGTGTGTGAGTGTGTGTGTGTGTGAGTGTGTGTGTGTGTGTGTGTGTGTGTGTGTGTGTGTGTGTGTGTGTG
>JAOUQX010000041.1:6557446-6568430 GCA_028566295.1 Liobagrus marginatus | reverse complement strand
GTGAAGGAACACACACCACACCCCATGGTCCTAGTGCCACTCCGGTGGCCGTCCCGGCCACGCCCCTCTGCGCATAAGATACGCGGAAGATGTTACACAGCCAAAGTTGGAAGCACACAGCATTTAGTTCCAAATACGCAAGATGTTATAATGTTGAAAGGGGAAGAACTCGAGTGTCCTGCCTAGAGCCCTGACCTCTACCCCACTGAACGGCTTTGGGATGAACTGGAACGCTAATTAGATCAAAGGTTAGCGTGACTAAATCTGGAATAGGATGTCCAAAAAAAACACATATGGATTTGAAGGGTCTATATAGTACATCTTTGTGCTAACCTGGAAGACTTGCCCTTCTGCTAGGCATGCACACTTATCCTGGCCTGGTAGAGGCTGTTGTGCTCTGGAACCACATGGAAGACAGTTAGCCAGACCCTCTGTAGGAGCATAGTGATGTGGAGGGCAGCTGATACAGCCGCTGATGTCCCTGGCCCAAAAGCCTGGTGCAAACCTTCCTCTGGGACATGGAACTGCAGTTTCACTGCCTTCTGGACAGTAGTGACCTTTTTTTGCAAAGCACAAAAACATTCACATGTACAGTTTTCATGCCTTTCGGGCAGAAGTCGTATCCTTTAGGAATGTACAAATGACAATGCAAACCAAACAAGAGGTACAAAATACATCTGGTATCGAAAGGTATTCCTATATTTCAATGCCTCAAGGCAAGAACCTTACTTTACCTGGTTGACAAGGAAGCTGACGCTGATGTATTTGTGTTGCATTCAGCCCAAAAGCAATCCTTAGTGCTGGGATAAAAAGCCACCGGAGAAAGACTGGCCAGCAACGGTCCCTGTTTTCCTGCATCGTCTTTCAGTGTTGAGGATCGTACGCTGAGATCGTTCTCAGAGAAATAGGAAGCACTTTCTCTCTTAGGCTGAATGATTCATGAGGAGTTAGGTGTCCCACATGTCAGTGGGCAAAGAAAGAGGCTATGCAATGCAGCCAGGTCATATTGCAGCTGTTTTGAAACCGATTACTGATTTAAGGCTGTGCTTTACCTGTCTTTCCGCACCAGTTTATCTTTTGGCAAAGCTCCGACATTTAAACATGCATTTTTAATGAAAATAATAAATGATCTGAAACAAAATCCGTAACTGTTTTTAAAATGGATGCATTGAACAGAAAAAAATAATACCAATTTCCAACTAACAGGAAATATTTGAACAAATTTGCAGGATTGTTTACTTTCCCAAAAACAGCTCAGTCGAGCACAGCATGTTTATTTGGAAAGATTCTGTGGTTTCTGGGATAAAGGTGATTTGTCTACAAGGGCGGCACGGTGGTAGAGTGTTTAGCACTCCTGCCTCACAGCAAGATGGTTATGGGTTCGATTCCCAAACAGGGTCTTTCTGTGGCGTTTACATGTTCCCCCTGTGCTTGCGTGGGTTTTCCCCGGGTACTCAGGTTTTCTCCCGTCTCCAAACACATGTGATTGGGCATAGGTGAATTAGCTACTCTAAATTGTCCATAGGAGTGAATGTGTGTGTATGATTGTCTGTCTCTAAGTGTTTGTATTGTACAGGGTGTACCCTGCCTCATCCCCTAAGTTAGCTGGGATAGACTCCAGCGCCCCATGACCCTGAACAGGATAAGCGCTAGATATGAACAAATGAATGAATGAATGAACAAAGTATGTGGAAACAGATGTTGTTTATACTCTCACTGTAGCAATAGTTCACTAAACTAAACGCACATCATTCATTATGTAATGTTGAAACGTAGTATTAACTAATGCCCTTTGGCAATTATGCACATACTCGCCCACTGACCCAAATGTCATTATTACACACATAAACTAGACTGAATTTTCACCTACTTCTTTCACTGAGAGAACTTTAACCCTGTGAGAAAGAACTACCTGGTTTGATTGATAATACAGTCATAACAATGCCTACAGTATAACGGCAATAATGTAATGTCTTCTTCGCAGCTCCATAATTCTGGATGCATTGCTTATTACACATCATATATTAATATATTCATAGTCTATTATACAAGCATTGCTCATACACACAACCACACACAGTACCAGTGAAATGTGTTTCATGCTGTCTGACAACTAAAAGGAATTTGCATAAAACAAAGTTGAATTACATACGTATGTACATACGTGTGAAAAAATATATACAAATTATAAGTAAAAGGATACGTATAAATATGGAAAAATCAAAAATGCATTGTAAGATCTGTGCATCATTAAGCCTAGGTGTTTCTTTAAGTGCAGGATTTACGTTGTGTAAATTGGCAGGTATATTGAGTGCGAGTGTTGGAAATGTGTGTATGTATATATTCTTTGGTGGGGTTTTTTTTTTTATATATGTTTTTTTTTTCTTAAGTCGTTCCAGGACCTATATGTGTATGTGTGGGTATTCTTATTACAGCCTTATAAGTACAAACCCCATTTCCATTCAGTACACTTTCTAAAATTTCAATAAAAACCCAAATCTGTACTTTTGAGGCGAGGTGGTAGCTCAGTGGGTAAGGTGTCGGTTCAATTCCCAAAAAAAAAAAAAAATGTTGTAGTTAATCCTTTTGCCATTGCACATGTGGTTTTCCACTGAACATCCCAGTAAGTTGGATAGGCAACTTTAAATTGCCCTTTGCACACACTGGAGTCGTATCCAGGGTTTATACAAGCTTTCTGGACAAAGGTAGGGTTAGTGGGGACAAACTCAGAACCCGTGGCCAACATTTCTTGAACTGCTGCCAAACGATTGGCTGATTAGAGATATACATGAATTCATTTTCCATTAAGTGCTTCTTTAATAGGAATGTATCTTATGTTAAGTATTCAGTGTTTAAAGAACATCATAGAATGAATTGGACTAATTATAGCGAAATTTTATTTGTCACCATTTATACTGTTACCATGTCTAATGTAGCATACAGCATACTACAGGGTTTAATTTCAAGCCCAAGATCCCCCTGACATACTGTGTATAGTTAATAGGTACCTACATATATAGTAATACATACGCTCATAAAGCCTGGGGAACCGTAAAACTCAAATCAAACTAACCGGGCTGCTTCATGTAACACTTGCATTTGATCGGTTTAAGCCAACGGACCTTTTCTCTACCATTTATTTACATTTATATTTATTTAGCATTTAAAATACGCTCTTATCCAGAGCAACTTACGGCTTATCTTATGGCCCCAGCATTGGTAGCTTGGGAATCGAACCCTGGTTGGCCTTCGGATCAGCAATCCAACACCATAACTACCACATCTACTAAGAGGCAACAGAGAAGATTAGTCAAGCTATGGACGAGACTCATAAGAGTAGAACTTTAAAACAGCGGCATTAGCAGCAGTGGAGGAGGACAAAGACAGCAGTCGGAAGGATCTATGGGAGGATGTTTGGACCAAGAGATTCGGTCATTTACTTTGGAGCTACAAAGCAAGATCGCAGCACTAAAAGTCTCAATTATATGAGATATGTTTCAATGTCTGATGTAGCATAATACTGCAGACTACAGGGTTTCATTTTAAGCCCAAGCTGCCCTTGGCATACTGTATAGGGTTAATAGGTACCTACATGTTCATCTAGAGGTAATAAAGCCATTTGCTGTAATCATACCGTCTTCATCTCTTAATAATAAAGTCAATATTTCAAGTGATACTGTTTAAATGCGTAAGGTTTGCTCTATTGAGAAAAAAATAAGGCTAAAGCTATTAAATCTGTGCTCATTGTTGTGTACGCTCTTATAGCGTCAAGGACTTCAAGGTCAAACAAGAACAGCAATGAAAACATAGTGTGTTCAAACTGTTTGTCTACAGTAAATAATCAATGACCAATTCCACCCACAAATCCCTGGAATCGGCCGCTCTTCCATGTAGCATAGTACGTGCAGTCGTAATAATGTTGGGGTTTTTCACGTAAGCGTTAATGTTTTTTAGGTGAAACTACTGGGAACTGTAGCAGGATGTAGGTAAAGATACATTCGAGCTTGTGGGGTTAGCAGAACGTCAGAGAGCACAAACTTTGGCTACGATTATAATGCGGTACATCCCACAGAACAAACAATGAACTCAAGCAGAACATTTTGAGCAGAATATAAACAAACAGCACCTTTGTTCTCTACATATCAGATATCGACGTCAGCCTAGATTATGGAAAGTGTTTCCTGGGACTCACTGGGACTTTTGTGCTATAACATCTACATGAAATATAATCGTTTTCTGTCTTGCTGTTGATCGAAAGACCTCAATTATGCCTTTTAGACAATATTTCGTTCGATGTGATACAACAAGTCTTTCAGTCTGAATCAGTGTCTAAACCACATTAGCTTGACCTCAGCTAACTGTGCGATGCGTCATACCTGACCTTGCAGTCATGACACTAAGATTCCTTTGAGAAGGGATTGTTCAGAAAGTTTCGGATATGAGACAGCCAATCAAAGGATCTTTGGTACTTCTCACAGCAGTCTATCATACTGACCCTCCACGTGGTATCTGTTGACACAGGCAGAGTGCAGGAAGGTCTCTGATAAGAGAGCTTTAAAAGACTGGAGTGAGCAGTGTACCTTACAGACCCTTACTACAAGGTAAGAACCGGACATTCACAACATGTGACATTTTAAAGGGTTTGATCATCAACAAGTGACTTATATTTCTCATTTCTTATATTTCAGATTGGACCCACGTTTTATTTCAATGCAAAAAAGAATCATGCATCTGTATGTGATCTTTGCTGTGACGCTGGGGACCATAACAGGTTTGTAGCCTTTATAATTGATATTAAACGTACTGTACTATATTACATACTGTATTATTTATAAGGCTGCATTAAAGATTCAAGTTTTCGGCTCACACTCGTGGGCGTTCTACATTGTAGCATTTCCTGTCAATCGAGATGCTGCCAGTCGAGAAGGATTTTGGAGCATCCATGACGGCAGTACAAACCTGGCCACTGAGAAAAAAGATGCCACCAAGAATTTCGAGTGAGTTTCCTAGTAATAGTTTTTTTGTAACATATTGTTCTTGTCAAATGTTTAATGTTATTAAAGGCTTATGTCATTATGTCATTAAGGCTTGCTCATTGGGATATATGTCACGCATTTCTATTTTTCTTCCATCTTCTATAACAATGCTTTAGGACAATGTGTATTGTTAATTATTATTGTATTTATAAATAAAATTGAATTGAATTAAGAAAACAGAAGGTTTGGTCTAAAAACAACAACTCATTTCATATTGTTGCAGTGGAATGTGGAAAAACCACGTAGTGAGCAGTGACCTTTACTCCCCTGACTCCTTGAACCCTATGGCAGCCGAGCTCAGACACAAACTGAGCCAGGAGTCCGACCGCCTACGAGCCCGCTTGAGACAGGAACTTTTGGATCTCCGTCAAAGGCTCTCTCCCTACCCCAGCCAACCCCAGGTCACCACAACTAATGTCCAAGAGCTCCTTTCTCCCTTTACCAAGGGCCTCCAGGCGGCTCTCGAATCCAACACCCATCAACTCTGCAGTCATCTCAGAATGACTGTCCAAGCAGTTCAATCCAACGGGCCTTTTCTCTCCCAAGAGGCAACAGAGAAAATTAGTCAAGCTATGGATGAGAGTCATAAGAGAAGAACTGCTGCCTTGGAGGATTTTAAAACCAAGGCATTTGAGGCAGTGGAGGAGGACAAAGACAGCAGTCGGAAGGATCTATGGGAGGAAGTGACCGCCAGTTTGGGCCAAGAGATTCTGTCATTTAGTTTGGAGCTACAGGGCAAAATCGCAGCACTAAAAGTCTCACTAACAACACTCCTCACTTCAACAGAACCCTTAGGAGCTGAAATGGTTTCCAAAGTAGACCAGTTTTGTCATGGCTCTTCAAGGCAGAATTATAAATTTATTGGTAATTTAGTGCAGCAAATATCCACAATTGAGGAAAAATGGAATAAAGGCGAGCCATTAAGTCATGTAAACATAGACTCCATACAAGAGGATTTCTCCACCAGACTAAACGCGTTACTTCAGGACATTGTACACTCTATCAGCTAGAGAGATGCCTGTCCTTCTTATAATTCACGCCAGAATAACCTCTTTCATGTAAATAGAAGTGAAACTGTACAGTATGAATTAATGTCTTTTTGTAGAACAAATGTCTGGTAAAGTCAGACAAACTTTTTTTAAATAGAGAAATGGAAAATAGCAAGTGTGCTTTTCTAGTTCTGTCTAAACAAACAGTCCAGTGGGGGAAAAAAAATACACCAGTGGGTCATTTTATAGATGCAGATTTATTGTGCTTTGTATAATCAATATTAAAGTGTTGTATTTTTTTAATAAATGCAAAAAAAAAAAATTTATGTTACGTTCATTGTCCTTGAATAAAACCAACAGAATTTGCATCGTATGCTATTCATAACTATAATATTATAATATCATATTATAATAAATTACTAACTATAAATCAACATAGTATAAACATTAGCACTCACACTAAATAGTAGCTTAAACACAATGATTTTACAAAGTGGACATAGTGTATATTAACCCATTAGATGAAATGATCTATGAAATCTTTAAAGAAAAGTGCAATAATAAACCATTTTATTGTTAGATACCATAAACAGTTGGTCGTGATTATATGGCTGGCTGTGACCTGGAATGAAAATAATTAGGAACCCCGGCTCTAAAACATAATACACTGCATTTACCGTACATATTGCATGATCTGAACATACTTTTTATAATTTATGGCACAAAATAAAAATAATAAAATAGTTATGTCAAGCAATTCCAAGCATATTTAATTGAATTGTATGGACTTTACCATATTCCAGTACCTAATGCTCATGAAGGTGTTATGGTTCACTAAGCTATTTTAATCAAATCCCTTCTTAAGCCTAGAAGAGATGGCTAGCAGCTGCTGGCTACTTTATTTAAACTCATAAGGTAGTAAGGTAGAACATCATCCTACCAAACTTTCTTCACCACAAACCATCCAGCTAAAACGAGTAGCACTGCACAAGCAGAGGCAAAGATCGCTCCTACCACCACCCCAGCCATATTATCCTGCTTTTCTTGGGATTGTTCAGTGGCTCCTGCTGAATGAACATTCCACATTTATACATATAGCACATTTAATCTTAACATTTAAGGAAAACAGAACTACACTAGGGGAAGCCTTAAGTGTACACTATCTTATATTTAAAGGTAACAAAAAGATAACTTTTGATTAGAAAGATTAGAAGTGTTCAAAAATTCCATGTGGAACATTTGGGACATCCAAAATATCCAGAGTATCGGCCACATGTTAACATGTTAAAACAAATATTTACACACTTTTGTTACTGTTATTTAATATACTTCCAGTGCATACTGTTTTGAATACCTTTTTTGAATTTGTATTAATAAGCATGTATTCCTATTATAAAGTGCATATTCATAAGAACTAACCAACTTAATATGTTTAAAGAATTGATGTTGCATTATAGTATTATGTTTAGGAATTATATTAAGAAGTATATATTATGTGTGTATATACTGTATCTATATATAAGGTTTTATTTAAAAGATTTAATTAATTTAATCAGGCCTCCAGACATGCCTCCATTCCAATGCAAGATTTGTTCAATGTACACTAATAATAGGAAGATAAGAAAAATATGTAATAACTTGAAATAACTTGAAAGGGTTTGTCAGATGACCTCATGTATACATTCTTCTAACATACAAAATACCCTACCATGTTCATCTTGTATAATGGTATGTTATCTTATCTTGTGCCATCTTGTATGGTGTTATGGTATGGTGTTATGTCCACACAAGTTTAAACAATGTATAACTTATTTTGAACAATATATTCTTGCCGGATTAAAGTGAAAGTAACAAAAAAACCTTTACACAGAATAACTAATGTCTAGCTTGCCATGCTTAAAGAAAAAAGCGTTCTGGGTATGATCACAAGTACATTACTCCACAGTGAAGCATGGTGGTGGGAGCATCATACTGTATATGGGGCTGCTTCTCTGCACTTGGTACTAAGTCTAGAAACATGCATGGAGCTATGTATCAGGACATATTACACATTTTTTTTTAAAATTTTACGTTGTGTAAATTTGTGGTGCGTTGACACTTTTTCCATTATCTATTTAATTTGTTTATGCTTATAAGTAAACACTTTTTTGTTTATGTCCATGCGGCACAATTGCATTAAGTGTGTAAATAGGTGGCGAATCCATGTACTCTGTATAGGAATACTAAACATTATAACATCAGACTATTAGCTCAACATATGATACTGTCATCACATTGTCAGCATAAATCTTAGAAAATGACATACCATAAGCAGAAGCAGTTGGAGCAGCAGCTAAAAGGTGAGTTACAAAACGCTTATTAGTGATCATTGTTATTTTTCCTAATCTAAACAAATACTTTTTCTTTTCATATTCAGATCATATTTATCACATACTTGCAGTGAAATGTTTTTATTCTGCATATCCCAGCATATGAATTTGAACACTGGGGTCAGAGCGCAGGGTCAGCCAGAACGAATGGCACCCCTGGAGCAACTGAGGTTAAGGGCTTTGCTCAAGGACCCAATGATGGTAGCTTGCCTGGTGCAAGGCTTGAACCCCTGACCCTCTGATCACTGAGCCAGAGCCTTACCATTGAGCCACTACATCCCACCACATCCCTTTTTGCATATTTAGCATTCTGGATCATAGCCACTTACTTTCAGCGGCGGTATAAAGTGGCCCGATTGATACAGTAGCCGTTGTCGGTTGTCCAGGTTCTACGTCAACAGATCTCTTTGTTCTATTTGAATTGCAAGCCTGCACAAGTGTCATACAACCCATTATGAAATTATACATTACATCTGTAAACCATGATTCAAAAGCATTTAATCAAGTGAAACTCTTTGCTTACATTTATAATGCTCAGGCATTTGTCCGGTTCACAGAATCTTAGAATGCAGTGAATAAAGATGGACGATTTGTCTAAGTTGCGGTGCTCCACAAAACGAAACGCCTCGAAGGAGAACCTGCAGTTTTTGGAGATCCCGTTTTGCAGGACAGAATTCCGAGAGTCCGGAGCGGTACATCTGTGGAGAATGATCAAAATGATCTTTATGATCAAAACAAAGTGAACTAAGCAGAATAGTAATAAGAGGCAGGATGAAGATGTTCTGTATTTCTCACACAGTGAAGAAGTCAATTGTTGTGCTGTTATTGGAGCTGTACGGCGCAGGAGTTGCAAAGCAGTGATCCAAAAGGAGATTAAAGCTATCACAAATAAAGCACAAATAAAATGTTACTTTTATCAAAAATAAATCAAGAAATCTTACATTTTTACAGTTGCCTCTAGTAAAAATGTGCTCGTACTTTCCAGAAAGATTAACTGCTTTAACCTCTATGTAGACCTTGGTTCGCAGTTGTAGCCCACTACCTGGAACCACCAATGGATTGGAAAAGGTTGAATCCTAAAAATAGATTGTGTGCATTATAGTGTCAAATTAAAAAACAGCATCTCAAACTACTTAAATAAAGCATGTAAATGAACTTACATTATACACTTTCATGCTAAGAGCATCAATAAAGCTTCCATTTTTTTCATTGGTGGCAACTGACACTGATGATCTGAAAATGAAAAATAATGCCAGTAAACGATGTGACTAGGAGAGTCACGGATGGTGACTAGGATAAGGACGAGACAACTCGTACCGAGGTTACGTGTGTAAGCTCTTTAAAATGTTGCTTTTAGACTTTTGACATGAACTAGAACAAGTAACACAAATGATTTGGACAGAATTGGGATTGAAACTTACGCCACTATCTTGGTGTTATTGATGAGGTACTCCAGCGGATATCGGCAGGAGAATTGATAGAAGAGGTCGGTGGAATAGCTGACGATACCCCCTGAGGAAGTTGGGGTGTCAATAAAGCTGGTAATGAGCATGGACTGGATGCTGGAGAACTGGTTGAAAGGCCCAGAGGCACTGGGAACTTCGTCTACAACCTGAGAGCCAAGGAACACATTGGCCATAAAAGTCTTTTCCAGTCCATATTATTATTTGGTGATACCACAACTTTATTTAATATAAATGTATTTTGGTTTAGTTCAACTGCCAATTTTTTTTGCTATTCATCTTTCTGACAGAACACAATGAGTACAATAGAAATGCAGTGAACTTACCTGTAGTGATTGCCGGCACAGGTTGCCCTGACTGTCATTGACAGCAAGTTCATACCGGATGACCGGAGGGTCCACAGTGGTGTCTATAGTGCCATTGCACATGCTATTATTGTGCATGCCATTTAGGGCCAGACTGGTAGGGTCGAAACCAGCCCACTGTGCTGTACACAGGTTAACTTCCAGTTTAATGATGCTGACTCCACAGTCCACCTTTAGGTCATCATTATCTGAATAAACAGGCAGACGATTAGTCTCGGCTAACATGAGAGACATAACAAAAGGTCAGCACTCATAGGATTGAGACTCACTTGGCACCCTCTGATAAATAGAAGAGCAGTTATAGAAAGATAGTACTGGTTGGCAGGTCAGGGTCAGCATCGAGAGACACAATGAAAGCAGCATCCTCAAATCTGGAGATAATCATAAAGCAATTATGATGGAGAATTATTGTATATATTATATAGCATGAAATTCTATTTATAGAACAAAGTACTACCGAATTTAACATTAATGATAATCGTAGAGAATGTATGTGTTGCAAATCTTGTCGGTAAATAAATCATTATTATTTAAGACTTTTGACTGACCACTAAGTTCAGTGTAGTCTTTAACATTTAGATGAAAAGTAAGTATACCCTACCTCGTTTAGTTCTGATTCAGACATAGACAAAACTGCCCACTATATATAGTGTCAGAAGTCTACATATCTGTGAACACGTGAGTATCTCACACAAACACACACACACACACACACACACACACACACACACACACACACACACACACACACACACACACACA
>JAOUQX010000041.1:6527374-6538956 GCA_028566295.1 Liobagrus marginatus | reverse complement strand
GCATGTATGTGTATGTGACAAATAGGATCTGAAAATGTCAGTAATCATTCAGATCTTCAATTATTATTATTATTTATCAGTCTGTCTTTGTCAGCGACTGTTACCAAGCAGTATCTTACAATAATATGTCTATAACTCATTTTAGATCTGTATGTACGTATGTAGATAAAGGTTTATCTTTAGTGCTACATTGTACTGCACAGTTTGCTTTTTGAAACGTTTTGTGTTCCTAACCCAACTGATAAGCTTTTTGCTGCTAAAAAAGGTTTCCAAAGAAAACTGTATTTTTGCCCGTGTATTTACTAATTTAACAGCCTTCTTCAAATAGATGGTGTTTATGCTATACGCTGAAGATTAGGTTAGTATTATTTAGTATTAGTTTGAAATGAAAAGCTGAATAAAAGACAACAGAGCAAACTTTTCATATATTTGTGTTTGGGCTTGGTACTAATAAAAGAAACAGATGTGACTGTGTAGGCCATGTCTTCTTATACTGGAAACCACAATAACGTCAAGAACTTTGGAGAAAGGTTTTAGACTTGCTGGCCCACCCATCAGAAATCCCTGTGTGTGCCAGCGGATTGGGCAAAGTGCACAAAGGGAACTTTATTTGAAGACACGTTTGCTAGTGTAATTATCTTAAACGATCTTGTCTGTTACAATAGTAGCAGTTATTCAGAGGCTGTTTTATGTTGTCTGTTGCAGGAACTGGCTGTTAAATGAGCCATCATGTGGTTTTGACCAGTGTGTGGCCCTGTACTACAGACCCAGTGCTCCTGCTGCTCTAAAAAGTCGCTATATGTTTAAGTGGAGTGATATCAGGTGCAACAGCAAACATAACTTCATATGCAAATATGCAGAAGGTGCGTTCCATGTGGCCCAGATTTGCTTTAGTTTTTTTTTTTTTTTTATTAGGGCATTCTGTTATACAATCTTTGTTTAAATAAAATAAATAAATAATGTTTAATAGATCATATGTCTTTATAGAAGTATCTCCGGTTCCGACTCTTGCAGGAAACTCTACTGCTCGATCTGGTAAAAAAAAAAAAAAACAGTCACAAATCAATCCGAATGGTTTAGTTCACTATTTTTGCACTGTATGAAATAGATGCATGCTTTCACCTCCCTCACCAGCCGTAACGCTGAAACAACTTCCTGTCACACAAAATGATGAAAAGATAAACCCTGGATTTTCAGAATCAGCAGGTAATTTATATGAAATTTTCATTATCGCGTCGTTTTTTTTTTTCTGCCTGAAAAGATTAAAACTTATTGTATCGATGATGTCATTGTTTTTTCAGTGTCTTTTTCAGATAAAGCGATCAGCATATCTTACATCCTCGTGGCTACTGTTCCCGCGCTGCTTCTGATTATCCTGCTGGTCTCTGCGGTGTTCTGTTATCGAGTCATGGCTAGGAAGTAAGTGAGATCTAAAGACAAGCAACACAACTCGTCTAGCTATTTGTGTACTAAGTCACTACTGATTGTGTGTCAGGTAGACGAGCTACTTCACTAATTCATAAATAAGATGCTGTCTGTTGATCTCAGTCAAGTCAGGAGACCTTGAAGCAGGTAAACTCAAAAGTAAACCTGTCAGACGTTTCCATTTGAAGGTAGTACGAATTTAAAGAGGTTTTCTGCTTGTTTAAATAGCTAGTCTACTCCGATATGATTTGTGAACTACAGACAAGTGCCACTGGAGTGCATTTATGATGATACCTTTCAGAAGGGGGTTATGTGTGAATCAGTATTTACATCAAGTACCATCTTTTTCTTGAACTTATTTACTGCATTCGCACCGGTCCTTAAAGGTAAGAAACTCTGGGAAAGGTGTTGAGAGATGGAAATTCTTTTCACATTACCGGGAGTGTTGATGTTAACCTTGTAGAACCTGGAGGGAAAAGTGACAAGAAGGAAGAGGGAAGTGGAAGAGCACTTCTGGTTGAGTAGCAGGGGTTCTCAACCTTTTGCAACTTATGGCCCACCTATGACTGGTTAAAAACTTTCTGAGGACTACCTTTTCGAATATGATCGTATGAGCAGAGAAGAGCAGAAAATTCTAAAAGTACAATGATCTACTCTGCTCTTAATCTTTTATGCTACTGTAGCAGACTAGGTTAAGTCAATGCATCTTGATTTGAGTGGTTTTGATCATACAAATTCATGAGAAGAATTAGATCATTAGAAAAGATCAAGTTTTGTCAATTAAAAAAAAATAATAAAAAATTCATCAGTCTACCACTGCCTACAGGGTATACCGGATCGCGCTCCTAGGCCCACTACAGGGCCCAGGACCACCAGTTGAGAATCACTCATCTATAGTCCCCCAGATAAGGATGGGCTTCCACTTGAATCTGGTTCCTCTCAAGGGTTATCTTTCTTAGCATCAACTAGGGAGTTTTTTCCATGCCTCAGTCACCTTATTTTGCTTATTCTTCTTTATTCTTTATCTTCCGTGAAGCTGCTTTGGGGCAATGTCTATTGTTAAAAGTGCTTTGGAAATAAAATGGAATGGAATAGAATTTAATTACAGTACCTGACACTGCAAGAAACATTGTGCAGGCTTGGCTTTATGATAGACATCAAGGTCAGTCAACTGATTGTGTGTAAGCGCAAGATTGGGCGTATGATATTGGACATAAATCTAATATTCCACTACAGTATCACTCCGGAGGTAAACTATATGTCTAACAGTTTGTGGAAACCTGACCGGAGTGTTTTTTGTTTTTTTTTCAGCTGTAATATTCCAATTTCAATTCACTAGAAATAAAGGGGGGGAGTGACAGTGACAGAGTGGCGTCACAGCAAGAAGGTCATGGGTTCGATTCCTGCCGAGGGTGTTTCTGTGTGGAGTTTGCATGTTCTCCCGTTGTTAGTACGGGTTTTCCCTGGGTACTCTGGTTTCCTCCCGCCTCCAAACGCATGCGATTGGGCATAGCTGAATCAGCTACTCTAAATTGTCCATAGGCGTGAATGTGTGTGTGTATCTGTCTGTCTCTAAGTATTAGCCCCGCGATTAACTGCCGATTATCCAGGGTTTACCCCGCCTCTATCCCTAAGTTAGCTGGGATAGATTCCATCTCCCCCGCGACCCTGAACAGGATAAGCGCTAGACAATTAATGATTGTGTCAATTAATTACTTCATTGAATTAAGGGGCCTAAACAGGTACCAGCATGATAATGCAAAGTTTATATGCAAGGCTGATACAAGGTCCTGCACAGGGCCTTGATATACGCCCTGCTGAACATTTTGGGATAAATTGAAATGCAGACGGTGCTCAAGGCCTTATCACCCAATATCATTACCTGACCTCACTAATGCTCTTGTGGCATGCTCTGTATGCTCATGCTCTTGGTCTATTATAAAATATTTCGATAAGAATAGAGATAAGTATATCAGCAGACTAAATCTAGAATGGATGTTCAACAATCACTTAAAGGTGTTGTAGGTCAGGTGTCCACAAACAATATGGCGGATTTGATCATCTCTGCCACCAAGGCAAGCTTATTGCAAAAGTGATGAAATAGAGAGATTTACGTTTACCAACATTAACATGGATCTTAGAGGGACTCCTCCACGCATTGTATTCCCAGAATACTCCTCTCTTTGGGAATCCGGAAAAAAGGAGGGGAATCCAGAGAGGGGAGTGTGTAGGGAAGACCAACAGCCCTGGAGCTGTGTGTAAGGCAGCTAACGGAACTGTGAGCTGCTCATATTATAGTATGGTGAAGGAAATTTATTTGAGTACTCTAGAGACATTTACCCAGAAGTCATTTAGATTGCAGCGGATATTCATTATTCAGAGTAGATAATGGCACTTATTAAAATTGATGAATCATATGTCACTGTAGTAATTCTGTCTTATTATGTTAGCTAGCTGGCTAACAATAAAGAGTATAAAATCCTTAATGCTCTCAGAAATCCTGTCAGGTTAGCTAATGTTAGCTAGCTGGTTATCTTCTGAATGTGAAATTGTGCCTTATACATTTTTTTTTTAATTCTCTCAGATATTCTGTAAGGTCAGCTAATTTTAGCTACTTTCAAAAAACATTTGATTAGTTTTTGTTGCCTGTTAGATTGACTCATGTTAGATAGCTGCCAAGAAATATCTGCGAACGAGCTTTATTTCTCAAGTCAGTGAACTGGATGAGTAGTGAAATGTTTTTGAGATAATAAAATAACCATCCACCTTGCTATATAACATACTAGCTGTTTTAAACCATACCATAGAAATTGTTCATAGACATTGGCATATTGGATTGATACATGTATCTTTCCAGGAGAAAGGAAGACAATGTCATCTACGCTGTCCCTGGGCAATGGGTGCCTGCAAGTGCCCTGAAAAGCCACAAAAACCCAAACCTCAAGGAGGGTCCAAAGTGGAATGGGGCCCAGCTAGAATACATGAGCTCCGAAATCAACAGAACATTTAACTCGACAGACTACGAGAACGTTCCCAGCAATACCGCTGGCTTTGTCACCAACGACATCTACGAGACCTGCCGCACTCCAGCCACCATGGAGACAGGATGGGTGGATAATGACATTTATGGATACTGAACCTGTCCTGGAAATTGATGTAGATGAAAATTTAATGAGCTCCAACCCATCTGGCGCAAATTCATCTCAACTTCTATAGTGCCTGTGCTTTGACTTTTATGCAGTCTGTAGTAGCCCGATATAAAGGACATGGGATGTCAAATAAAAACACATTGGTATCATCACCTCATAGCTGCTTCCTGTGTGCAAGCCAGTGTCTAGGACAAAGACAGTACATACGGAAACTCACATAATAATGCCCTGACATTTTTGTCTATTGAACAATGTCCTGTCCTGTCTCTCTTATTGAGATCCACTTTGTTTTTCGGACTCTGCTGATTCTACACCGGGATACCAGATCAAAGACACAATAGCGGCATTGGTTTTGCTTAGCTTGTATGTTTTAAAAGTGTTAAAAATCCTGTTGTGGCATAAAGGCCTAAATGTGTCGGCGTTTCATTTTTTGTTTTGTTCGTTTTTCATTCCTGTTATGTTTTGAAATTATACTGAACTAAATACACTTCTGCCATTCCGTTTTAACTCCCATGCATAACAAATAAGATTAAGATTTTATTTCAAATTTGTCTGTGTTGGAAAACACATCCTGTGGATTTTGTTTAATACACTACAGTATACTGTATATCTGTATCACCATCTTAATCAATCTTACTCCTATAATAACCTCCACACTTCTGGAAATTCTATTCACTAGATTTTTTTAGCATGGCTGTGGAGATTTGCTCGTTCAGCCCCAATAGTATTAGTTCAGACACTAACGTTGGGTGAGGACGTCTGGGGTTCCAGTTCGTACCAGAGTTCAGAGCTCTATGCAGGACACTCGGGTTGCCACCACCCAGAACACACCATGTCTTCGTGGAGCTCAGGGGGTTGTACACATTGTCATGTTGGAAGTGTTTGGGTCTTTTATTTTATTATTTGAGTGAAGAAAAAAATGGAATGCTACAACATAGACACATTTATTTCAGTGTACTGGGGTAAAGTGTCCACAAACATTTTTCTTACAAAACTCATTGTTGGTCGTATGGTACTATCCGACAACATTTCAGTTATCATTCGTTCTGGGCAATGTTTAGAAAATGTCTTTCCAACATTTTGCACTTTTATAAAACTCTGTATATTTTTGCAGCTACACATATGGCAAACTATTAATTATACCTTTCTACACATTGATGTTTTCATTATTATGTCCGTGGCTGAGGCTATAATGATCAGTCTAACATTATGTTACACATTTTACAACATTAATTATTGTGTTGAAAGCCATTAGCGCGTATTATTTAATTTTACCTTTAGGACTAATAAACATGGTTATTGGTGCAATGTGGCTATTAGTTTTGCATATTTCTACTGTGTCAAACATACAAGTTTTGATGATTACAAATGCTGCATTTTGTACAATACTATTAAAGTACTATTAAAAAAAAAAAACTTAAACATGTTAACAGCAGTGCAATAATGGGCCCTGCCAGCAGATGTCCCTGTTTAATAAGGTCGGTTTGAATGTGTGTTAGTCAGAACATTATTGTATCACTCTCCTGAAGCTGTGTGTGTACCAAACCTTTAATATTTAATGCAATACTGACATTTATTATACTGCCATTTTTTCTGTTTACTATTCATTAGCATAGCGTTTTATGCATATTCGTGTTCTTTTCATTATGTATGCACCTTCAAGCATATTCCTGAACCAGCTGTGTAGTATATAATAAATGAACACTGCATGAATAAGGCAACAAAGTCTTACTGACTTTGGGAGACATCAACTGCTCGTGCAGATACAGTGCTTTTAAACAGAACGGAAAAACCTAAGGTCTTGTTTGGTCATTAGTGTCTTAAAAATTCAAGTCTTACTCTTTAATAATTATTCTTAGCATTGGTACTGTAAATATGTTAAAGAGAACATAAGGTAGTGGAGACAGCAAAGGGTGGACATAAAGATCCAGAATGCAATGCACTGAAATATAGAAGCTTGGCGACAAGATGACGCAACGGTGTTAACGGTATTAATGGTATAAGAGGTTCTAAAGCTTGACCTGCTCATAAGCAGTGTGCTGAAGAGGTGGTAGTTTAGAAGACAAAAGCATTAAAGCGCCGCTGCATCGATGTGTAGGTAGAATTGAAGCAAAAACAGACATTCTAGACAACTAAAACATGTTATTGGTGCAATGTGGCTTAGCTGACATCTGCCAGCAGATGTTCCTGGTTAATAATGGCACTTTGAATGTGTGTCTAGTGTGTAAGTCCTCAATCACATTGTTGGATCAGATTTTCCATCAGCTGCATACCAAACCCTGAATATTTAACGCAATACTGTCAATTAATATATTGCCATACTCATCATATACTCATATTTATATTTTTAGCAGTGGTAAATATGTTAATGAGGACACCAGAGTGTGGAGACAGCAAAGGGTGGATGGAAAGATCCAGAATGCAATGCAGAACTGAATTATGAAATGATTAAAGC
Organism: Liobagrus marginatus; assembly: GCA_028566295.1. Classification (NCBI taxonomy): domain Eukaryota; kingdom Metazoa; phylum Chordata; class Actinopteri; order Siluriformes; family Amblycipitidae; genus Liobagrus; species Liobagrus marginatus. Next base: position 6,531,927 of record JAOUQX010000041.1, on the reverse strand, counting down.
GTCACTGCATCGATCTTTTGCTGTAGGGTAATCGTGGGTAATCCAATCATTGTGTTGGATTTTTCCTTGAAGCCACTACTATGACAGGCCTCTTAATGTGTTGTTAAACATTTTTCTGGGAAACCTACACAGTTCTGAAAGTTAAATGCAGGCTAATTATTACAGCGCGCTCAGTTCCTGTTTGCGGTTGTGTAGTGGAGTTATGTGTGCTGTTGTTCTTATATGTATATTGCAAATGCATGAGCTATATATGAGCTGTGAGCTCCTTTCATGCTACTCGATAAACTCGGGTCACACAAGCATGAGATTTCAAGTTCGCGATTTGAGCGCGTGTCACACTTGCAGCAAGCGGTTCGACAAGTTGTTCGAAGTTGTGGCCGACCTTCCTTCACCGCTATCCAACTAGAAAGCAAACATTTTTTTTTCTTCTCAAGAGCAGAACTGCCGCTTGACGTAAGCGGTGGCTCTGGTCGCCCAGGCGACGAGTTTGGCACTGAAGTGTGGAAGCGCTTCAAAGCCCCGCCCCTCTCCGGTACAAATACCCCCCCCTCGGCTCTGACGTCAATGCACGTCAGCAGAGAGAACACGATGCCTCCCGCGAGTCAGTTCGCGCACTGGCGCTAATAAGAGCTGAAATATTATAGCTCTATTGTATCGAGGGGGAAAAAAAAGAGAGGTGGGGAAGGAGTGGAGTGGAATGTCGGCGCTGTTTGGCTTGACACGTCGCACTTCTTTCAAACCGCGTTCTAATTTGTCTTGCCCTTAGTTCGGCTACGGCGGCTGACAGCGGTCAAAACTAGCCGCGCGCGCTGGCGATTCCGTTTCGCTCCTAGACATGATTTTTGCTTTTACTTTTGGCGGGTCGGTGCGTTCCGACCACATGAGGGTTTGGAGTCGAGGCTGAAGTCTCCTGTGTGTTTCTCCCTCCGTGTCCTGCAGTAAAAGCATGGTCATGGCTGACTGTGAGCCGAAAGCGGCGCTCCGCGGGCCGGTGCGTGTGGGCTTTTACGACATCGAGCGCACGCTCGGCAAAGGAAACTTCGCTGTGGTCAAACTGGCAAGACACAGAATCACCAAAACTGAGGTGAGTGCAGAAACTCTAGCACTCGTACAACTGGAACAACTCTAGCACTTAATCACCTGTTCATACCTGTGCAAACTTCATGCATATCTCAGTTACTGCTTTACGACATTTCCGTTGCAACTGTCACCTAATCTCTATGGCACGTAATAACAACGTATACACGCTGTATTTCTTATGTAGGTGTGCATTTATTTCGGAGGAGTGAGGGATTCTGTATTTCTTGCAAATTCTCAAAAACACACTTGTAATCGTAATAAGCATGAAAGGATATTGACCTCAATGTTTTGTCCTGTGTTTCCTGTACATCAACTTTTTTTTTTTTTTTTTTTTTTAATCTGAAATGTTCCCTGTATGTGACCTTATAAACTTCCAAGTCAACAGTTATGTGTGAAACATCTACAGCACCATTTCCCATATATACACCGTACCATATTTACCCTTCTCCATAATATCAATCAATACCTGATACTGTTCAGGACATGTGTCCTGTGAAAGATAGTCCCCATGAAGAAAAAAAAATAATCTGATTAGTATGTCAGACAGTGTTAAACGCTGTCACCGTATTAAAAAAGATCCTATGTGTAAAATACGCAATCCTGCAATTTATTGTTGCGAAACCGTGAATATGGATATGGGGTTAGTGCCTGCTGTTGAATTGTGTAGCGGTTGTGTAAGCAGCCGTTTGATCCATATTCATCGACAAGCCCTTACTGGTAGCTAAGATGGATTGTTTTTTTTTTTTTGCATTTTTTACAATTTTGTTTCATATCAGCAACATGTTCTTGTTCACCCTTTTCGGGTTTCAGAGAACTCTGAAAGAAATCATGTTGGCAGTGAAGAGAGAAAGAGAGATGCATACAGGGAAGGGAATGCACACAGCTCAGACATCTGTAAGAATGTTATAAACAATTGACGCATTTCGTGATGTGAACCGAATGCCGCGGTTCACATCAGGAGGGTTTATGGTTCAGTGTGTCACTCTGTGCAAGGCGTCAGCTTTATCTACGTACCCTAAGGTCATATAGCAATCAGCTGGACAAGTTACCACTAGTAATGACATCCTCAAGCAGACTGATTAGGACATGGCTGTTGAAAATTTTAATCCACATAACTGATAAAAAAAATAAATAAAATAAAAGCAGTATATAAATAATACGCCGAGACGCAACCGAACTTTATTTCATCTCTATCGATGCTGCTGCTGCTGCTGCAATCAACCGTCTTTAGCCTGAGGAAATTATTGCAAACATTAACATTATTGAAATCAGTCATGCCAGACATGTATGTCATCTCGTCGATCACAGGATCTAACTTAGGCGTGTTCAAACTGGATATGAATCCCGCAGGCACAGTTTCGAGCCTGTCCGCTAACTCTCGAATACTGCTGTGCCTTTCAACAGGTGGCTATAAAGATCATAGACAAGACCCAGCTGGACTCAGTCAACCTGGAGAAGATCTATCGTGAGGTGAAGATTATGAAAATGCTGGACCACCCACACATCATTAAGCTGTACCAGGTAACGCTGATCTTGCTTTTTTTTTTTTTTTTTCCTCCATCAGGCAGCCGTGTTTTACGATATACCCACGACGTTCATGTATCAGGATAGAGTTAATAACTGATCCTTCTCACCGAGCTACCTCAAAGATCCCTTTCCGTAACATCATCGGCCGCTTCAACCGTTCGGAATGCGGACAGCGCTTTATTATTATACAAGCGGTTCTAATGTGGCCACGTAATCGCATCGTATCATTATTTCCAACAGCTCTTCCATTCAGACTGCATGGGTCAATTAGTCATTTCCTCTCTGGCCACATAAACAGAGGGCAGCTCGGCTGGCCCACGCTGTGTCATCGTAAACTCCCGCTTCCCACAGCCTTGAAATGAGGATCTACACACACACACACACACACACACACAGACTAATATACTCACTCTGAGTCTGACAAATATGAGCAATTTGGAATGTGTTTTCATAATTGTAAATACTTTCATTACATATGAAAAGTCAGCATATCATTTATACATAGATCCAAGTCCCACATGTGTGTGTGTGTGTATACAGGTATATATTTAAGTAAGTTATCTACGGCTTTATAATTGTGTGGAATGATCACTGTAAAGGAAAAAAAACCCAGAATGCATAGTTATGTTTGATTCTATGCTTTTCTAATATTTTTATTAATATATAACAATAATAACTATAATAATATTAATATTATTCATTTATTTCTCCAGGATGTAATTATGTGTTAATGAGTCATTAACATTAAGTCGAGCTGATTTGCCTAAACACATTCTAAGTGGTCCATCACATAGAACACCGGCAGGACAATTGGGTAATCTAATTTACATCATCTGATTCAAGTGGCTTCCAGAAATTTGCATATTTGGCCGCAGACTCGGACGAGAAGTACTTATTGGTCGGCGTGTTATGAAAATCTCCAAAGGACATCGTTTCCCAACTATGCTTCTCAAAAAAGTGTCACATACGGGGGGAAAAAAAAGTCCAATAGGACATGCTGCCGTAGAGGAAGTGTGAGGCGACCGGCGTTACCCTGATGTTGATTGCTCCACAACACAAGCACACAATGTGAAACAATTCACCAACAGCGTTTCTTTTCTCAATTCACTTGACGATCATGCTTGTTATTTGTTCACTGTATATTTCCTCCTGCATCTAAAAATCCCTGAATAAGGCCGGCAGTTTTGTCTGAGCCTTGCCGCTATAAAAATGAATCAACCACCAATCAGAGCATCAAGCAGGAGTCATGTGATCGAAGCAAACAGCTTATTGTGTTTCAAATCATAACAAATCTAGCAGGAAGTCGTACACACAACTCCACCAGCACAAAAGGAATGAATCCCCGACGTATCAGTAGCTCCCTAGTGTCTCGCCGATTGGCTGCGAGCATCTGATTGATAATAGATCCTCTCCGCCTCGTACTTTTCAAAGCCGCATTCATCTCTTTGTTTTCTCTGGCTAATTTTGGAGTCCTAGCATTCATCGCAGTGTGAGTCAAGCTTAAGATGAAACCGAGAATTGGGCAGCCGGGCTGATTCATGCCTGCACCATTGTAGCACTAATGAGAAGGCAGGACTAAACTGGTTGAACATTTCATCAAACTTGTGCCGGTTTGACTATTTTATTTTTATTTTTTTCATGCAAATGGATCAGCTGGTTCAAGGCAAAGTGAAGAGTACCGTATTGGCCCGAATATAGCTCGATGTTTATTTTTTTTATTTTCTTTTTCTTTTTCAAAATACAATCTCCAAAACAGCACTCGCCTTATTTTCATAGTCTTGCATTTTAAATAGCGCCTGAACGTAGATCACCTGCAATACAACTTCCGCTCCGCGCCGCGGCAGTCCCATGTTGCCGGACTCTTATCAGCTGCGCTGATCAGCTAGCTCCGGTATTTACAAAAATCTTCAACCTCTCTCTTGAACAGTCTGTAATCCCAGCGTGCT
>JAOUQX010000041.1:6455280-6475109 GCA_028566295.1 Liobagrus marginatus | reverse complement strand
ATAATATTAAAAGTCTGTATCTTCACAGGTTGCAGCAGAAGAGGCTTTATCTTCAGAAGCAATCCCAAATGCAGGCGTATTTTAACCAGATGCACATAGTGGACGGGACGTATGCTTCCTGCCCACCAATCAACCACCAGGACTCTCAAAGCTCCATAGCACACCAGCAGCACCATACACAGCCATTCAGTCCTATGATGGAGCCCGGACATGACACCTTGACCTATGACCTTTACCTGGGTCAATACCCCCAACTGCAGCATTCCTCCCTTTCCCCTGGCATTCCCGCTCAGCTCCACAGTCCGCAGCCCTACAGCTATCCACTGCATGAGCCAGGCCACTGCCAGCTGGGTGATGTTCTGTACCAGGAGCAGTATGACTTCCTGCCGGAGCCTGGTCAGCCCCTTCCTCCTTCCCCACCTTTGTGCACAGGAGCAGGTGTGGCAGCAATTCCAGCACCAGGGTACGAAAGCCTCACAGCGGTCGAAACCTTTGCAGACAGCGAGATGATGGAGACGGTGGACTCGCAGCACGGTTTTGTGCTGGTCAAATAGACCTGACTGACCACGAGACATGCACAGTATTGCCTCGAGATCTGAGTTCTGAAGGGAGAATGGAGGAAAAGGCTACAGGTACAGCATCTGAGCACAGTTTGCGTAGAAGCATGAACATTGCAGTCATACGAGTCTTGCGTAACCTGAACTCCTCGAACGCTCTCTTCAGCGCCCGCATAGTTTCCAACATATTGGAGCAGCATGGCCGGAACTGTGAACTCGCTCTTCTCATCCTGGACCGACGAACAGCCGCGTTAGTTCAATCGGGATGTTTCTGTGTAGCATTCACAGCTGAGATCCCAACCCCCGCCAAAACGAGCCTGAAGCCAAACGATGACGCGTTTGGTATCGACATCAAATAAATGTTTCTCTCTTGTTGTTTTTACTTTGCGGGCCGTTTTCAAGGACGAAATTGGTTTCATTTGCACGCCATGTTAAGTGCAGTGTTAGAACTCCTACAGCAATATTGAAGCAATAGAATCCTGCTGGACTGAACAAAGCCATATGTTGGGACAGTTCAAGACTGCCGTGTGTCACAGTCAACGTTAGTTTCGTCCCTCAGTCCATGAGTACACGTTATCTTTTCTGTACTAATTAATGTATCTTGCTGGTCGGAACGGTGCAGAAATAAATCCACTGCTGTTTTTATCATGACAAAGCAGCGTGGGACAAATCACATGAGTATTAATTATGCTGTCGATTTTCAGGACTGAGAGTTCTCGTGGACATGTCCATCATCACGCGAGCAACTCCTGTATTTCTCATGGACACTACAAGCATATAAGAAGGAATGTGTTAATATAAAAGGTTTCATTGGAAATTTTAGTCACTTAACACTGGATTATGGCCAATTGATCATGTTTGTTCTTTTCTTTTTTCTTTACAGCACCAATTCTACTTGAATACGGTATACGATTTGAGAAATCTGGTAAATAGGAGAATCCCGTAAAGGGCGGGAAGCCCTGAGGCTTTGCAAAGTTTCGCTTCTGGCTAACAAGTGATCCCGGAGCACTTTCTGTTTTGTTTCCTTTTTTTTCCCCTCCCAAGGAAACAAAAGGAAATGTAGTGAATTTGGATGTAGCAGTAAAAACTGTTAACTAAAATCAAGAGACATTGAATCCTACTCTCACCAGTTAGAGAAATTTGTTTCCGTTGTAGACATTAGGGATTCGGAAGTGTTCACAACATAAGGAATTCTGTTTAGCGTGATTGTGTTCAGTGTGCCTTTACTTTAATCGTCCCGATTTAACATCCAAGTCATTTCCCCCGAGTTTATTTCATTGCTGCTCTGGTATAAAATAAAAGGATCTGTGTATAAACCAGTTTTCTTATAAAAGGTACAAAAACCAAAGCCCCGCCCCCTGCTGTTTGCTTACACAGCTGTGGAGTTCTGCGCTTTTCTTTTTGTTTAGTTTTTAGACCGCGCTTTTTTTTTTTTTTTATCAATCGATCCCTATACACAGTTGGAAGGAATTAATATCAATTTGTTATGAATAGTTAACAAAAATGACAGTATCCTTATCAATCACATTCAAAACACACCTGCCAAATATACTGTAGAATACCAATTCTGCATTTAGGCTCATCGTTGTGACCACACACATAAGCTAACCTGGAGTCAAGATTAAAAGTCTGTGTCTGTGCGTGTTGAAGAACTGAATAAAGATTTTGGGAACGTTTCAACGTTCAGTAGTATGAAAAAGTCTGCACTACTTTCTCCCTACGCACTAACATTACTGATCACATGACCTCTGCCATCAAAAGAGGATAAGGGTTACTGCATTCTCCCTCGGTTTGTCGTTTTTACCCCCCACTGCTCCTCATGCTGCATCATAAGTCACAATTAAATCACAATTTTCTACCCTCTTCCACATACATGAGCTCTGTGATAGTTTCGATTGGCTGGAGATTAACAGACGAAAAAGAATCTGCCACCATGTCCAGGCAAGCAGCATGGACTAGTTTGACCTCTTGACTCCGGTCATTATAAAACTATCGATGCTCACAATATTGTTTCCAACATTAAGTTTGTTCTAATTGCCAAATGTTAGGCAAACTATCTATTCAGACCAATCCGTGATCACGCTATAGCAGTTAATAAACGAAGCGATCCAGTAAACTTCCATTTTAAACAACACGCTTCTAGCAGCTTCTAGCATTTAAACCTCCGTGTTTTTGTTCCACAGGATCGGTCACACACACCTACGTCACACATTTAGTCTGAAAAAAAAAAAACAGCACCAAGGATAATTCCACCATACAAAATACGTTCTATTATATCCTATGTTTAGGAGTTTCAGCTGCGACTCAAGCTGTGTGTTGATCGAACGCTCATTCAACACTCAACTTCGGCACTTTTTTTAAGAAATGCAGCCAAAGGCTTTGACAAGCTAAAAGCCTTGAAGTCCTCTAGATGTCCTGACATGCTTGCGATAATCAGTAAGGCTAAACTCGCATCTCCAGGCTGCTTTCCAGAATAATTCATCTACGGCCAATCACATGTGTTTGGAGGCGGGAGGAAACCGGAGTACCCAGGGAAAACCTGCTTAAGCACGGGGAGAACATGGAAACTCCACACAGAAACACCGTGTTATTAGTATAACCCGATTGTCATCGTACGTTTTTTTTCTATTCTTTTTTTTTTGTTGTTGTTCTTTTTATATCATTGTTATTTATGGTAGCCTGTAGAACCGTGCGCTAAAAGGTTCTGAAAATGGCCTGCCGGGAGAACACAATATGATATATGATACCATACCGACTTTAAAGTTTCTAGGACCTACAAGTCAAAAGTTAGTTTATAAAAAGTATTGGAAAATTTTATGACTGCATACGTCACTATTAAACTCCGCTATATTTATTATTATTATTTAGGGGTCAAGCCCCGTAGGGACGATCCTAATTATCGGTGTTGGAGGTAAATTCTTTATTACTACAAAGACTAAAATTGTGCGTGACCCCGATAATTGCTGCTTGCAGCTATATTTATTATTATTATTATTATTATTATTATTATTATGCTGCTTAGATAATGAAAAAAGGAAGTTCTTCCACCATCTCTTAATGGACCAACTCCTTAATGGACATTAATAGGAGATTCACTCTACTACCTTACAATTACATTTACAGCATTTGGCACATCTCCAGGCCTTAGTACCAGAACATAGAAAAGTCTCAAGGCAGACCTACGTTGTACCCTAATGGATGGTGGGCCTAGTCTAGCGTAGTGCAGTGAGCGGACTAGAAATCTGGTGGCCCAACGCTATTTTGTCCATTGCACTAAAAGAATGGCTTTGATGAGTTTGCAAAAAAAAAGGGTTTTGTTGAAATTGTAGCTAATTTGAAACACTGATCAACAATCCCAAGCCTTTGAGCTGCGAGAGTCCCAGCGCTGCTAAGCGTGGGTCCCCATAAGGTGTCATTCCTAAAGGAATTGCCTGCTTTTAATTAGAAGGGTTGTTCATTTGAAATCTCCTGCACTGCTCTGTGGGTAACAGCAAAGTTCCCTCGAGCTTTTATCCTGCTTCAGGAGCTCGGCAAAGTGTCAAACTACATTTGTTCCTTAAACAAACCGAAAAAAAAAATCACTCGCAGCCCAAATAATTGCAACCGAGCCGCAAGTCCTAGCTATTCCTGGCTATTCCACTGGCCCCCAATGGTATTGTTTAATTAAACAAGTAAATGATCTTGAATCCACACACCCGTATATTCATTCATTCATTCATTCATTAACACTTCTGATTTAATGTGCCACTGCGTCCCAGTTGCACTGTGTTTATTATATACGTAGGATTTCCATATCTAAACTATTTAATGCTACGACACTGAGCTGGTGCAACAAGAAGCTCGCTCTATCTGTTTCACCCACACACACACCCACACACAAACGGCATCCTTCATCCACAGCGGTCATTCATCTTACATCAGCTCCGTCGCTATGGCAACAGTCCAGCACGAACCCAGATCAAATAACACACTTTTAGACCTGAAAGAAGTCGGTCAGATAAAGCGTGCCAGATTTCGGCACGGCTGTTAAAAAAAAGGTCATGAGACGAGATCAAATCAAATTCAAATCTTATTTATCAGGTACACAAGAGCGAGATGTTTTTATTCCGCATATCCCAGCTTACAAATTTGAACGCTGGGGTCAGAGCGCAGGGTCAGCATGAAAATGCGACACCCCCGGAGCAAGTGAGGTTAAGGGCCTTGCTCAAGGGCCCAATGATGGTGGCTTGTCTGGTGTGAGGCTTAAACCCTGACCCTCTGATCACCGACCCTGAGCCTTACCATTGAGCCGCCACCACCAGATCAAATCTAACCTTAATGTCAAAGAAGGAATAGTACTAAGAGAAAAGTGATGACATCACTGTAATGACCACACTGGGCACCGCTCTTTCACAGAGGACTGACGGAGGACAACTTGGACGCTTTTGGAAACAGTGGATTGTTAATTCAATTGTCCATTCATTTACCAAGGTCAGACAGTTCCTAAGCAAACAGAGTTCAGATGAATTACTGTTAAGTATGGTTACTGCATCATCGTTTGATGTAAGGTGTGAAAAAAAAAAACAGTATATAGTAGCACGTTGCATTCCTCTTATATCTCCAAAATGTACGTAATTATTCCACTTCACTACGTTTCCGGAAGCGTGCATGACAATCTGTATGAATAAGAATAAATTCCTAATGACAACCTTAAATATGTTATGTCCACTTGGTAGTGGCCAAAGTAGGCTGCAAGAACCTGCACTTGAATGTGTTTGGCAGGGCATCCGTCAGACCGTGTAACAGGAAGCAGTCAATGTGTTTGCGTGTAAAAAGAACAAACAAAAAACTACTACACTAAAAGAATATTACTCAAACCGTGGGCTATGGGTTCAGACACGCACCCTTTTACTCTCCGGGATGCCGGACAATTACATACCTTATATAGCTGAGGCTCCTCCCATCAAATTCAAATGGTCCAATGACAATGCAATGTCAATATCAATCTAAATAGCCTAAATTAAATTGGGGATTAGATCATCTTCCAATCCCGATTCACTCCTATGTTTTGGGAGAAAGCGGAACTCTAAACTAATTGTTTTTGTTGCATACATTTATCATCATCAAAAATTCATGTTCGAGCCCAATATGATCCGCTTCCTCTCAGGGTGTACTTACGTTTACATGTTCCATCTCCACATCCTGACTATTTACAACATGAGAAAACAATGCTTACATGCTAAATACTCCAAATATGCATTCGCAACATTCACAGTCATATTAATATTTTCAGCTCTACTCTTCTTGTTATTCCATAAAGACGCCCCGATCACACCTTGGACATCATGATCAAAAATGATTATTTTTTTTCAATCACTCCCAGTTACCGTCTCTTGTTTACAGAAACAAAGACACAAACGCTACCAAACACCAGTCACGCTGGAATGGGCACAGTCTAATAATCTTGGCCAGACGTTATTGTATGGTTCTTTAAACGACGTTCCATAAACTAATGTCACGTATGTAAATACCCCTATTATTACAAGTTATTAAGTTTACGTTAATAAACTTGATCACAATCCATCATAATGCATGAAGACAAGAAAGTTACCTACTCTGATTAAACACACTGAAAAACTGACATGTCAATAAAGCAAACAGTTATAGCATAAAACTTAAATATAAAATAGACTGCTCAAAAGAAAAACATTAAGGCACTTCTTCGATATTATACTCCGTTCCGTGTGATCTATAATCCAGTACTTAATGATTTCATTTTGCTCAACAAGAGTTGCATAATGTATACTAGTAAAGATCTGAAACACATTTAGTTCATCAAAAGCCAAGGAATCAAAGCAGCAAATCACATCTTGTTTTGCTAATGGATCTAGATTTGGATCTTCGACTTCCTCTCAATAGAACCATCATCGTGTAACATTGAAGCAGACAAACATCTGAATATGATTAGCCACGGTGAGCCAGTCTATGCGCAAAGCCAGAATGCTGATGTGAGCTTAGCTTTTACATGCCGGGTCAAACACTTTCCACAGAACCAGAACCGAGACATGTTACAAAATGTCTGTTTTACTACTGGGGTGTGTGTATGCTGTGAGAAAGGAATCAGTTCGGTTCATTAGTATATAGAATGCAAGCTGCCAACGTCAGTGACTAACTTGTGACCTCATGCACATAAGATCATGCGATGTAACAGAATCTGCACAATAAGGACTTTCCCCAGCAATGCACACTATTTACACTCTGAATAACTTAAAGCAAAGTCCAGGTTCATTCACTTTATTTATTCGGTTCTAAAAGTACAGTCAAGTAGTTTAAAAAGAAGAGCATCGGGATACTGAACATGAACAAAATGGACTGGGAAATGACTACATCCGTCCCTTTAGTCTCTTTTAAAAAGAACGTAACAGCATCCAGAGGTTCAGCAGGTATTGTTAGGACCCGTTCTTTAAAATGTTGAATCAGAAGTTAATCTTTACTCTAAGACCTGAACATTTCCACAAAAAAACATTTGATTAACCCTAAACACAAACCCTTAAAAACAGAAGCACATTCCTAAATCAGCATTGGCATATAAGGCTGGTGGGAAAGAAGCCCAAATTAAAATAAAACCAGCAACACTTCTACGAGGAAGAAGTCGGCTGCAGAAGAAATAACGCAATGGTCCCCCGTGTTAAAATATCATTTGCGCAGCCGACGATTTTAAGTACCAGCGCCTTAATGCGGTGGCATTCGGGGTTTTAGCTGAGACACGGCTCTTAAAAAAAAAGATACGACGGAGGTAGCTGGGAGGATTTTACGTACAGAGAATTCAATTACTAAAGCGCATGCAAGAGGAGTCTAGCGGCACAAATGACTAAGATGGTCAATAAAAGGTTAAAGGTTTTTTTTTTTTTATTATTATTGAGCATAAACTGTCAAATACTTTCATAAATCTAATATTGGTCCTGGAATCTTTCTGCTCTGCAGACTTTAGGATTTACACAACCAGCTCAGCACACCGGCATTTCACGAGTGACGGCACGAGCAAAAACACCAAACGTGTGCCACAGTCGTAATCCAGGACACGTTACAGAACCCCAGTGTCAATGTGGTTGAAGCGGGGATTTACAACACGAGCACGGCTGTACCCTTTGATCATTCAATATCAAGAGTAAATAGGAGCTACACAGACTTTAATACACAACCATTCAAAAAAAAAAAAAAAAAAAGAGTCACCAATAAATAGAACGCAAGTAGTCTTGCTTCGTCGTGGTTGTTGTGGTAAACCCAAGCAGAGGTGGTGTTCAGGCCAAGGCGAGGACTGCAGAGACAAGCACAAAGAAGTAAGATGGATGACCGTGGCATAGGCATTCTTTAACAAACCAGTACAGGATACAGACCACTTATAGCTTCCTGAGCGAAGTATTTCACGTCCATATCTTGGTCGGTCGTGAGCGTCTCCAAGACCGGCTTCACCTCTGTCTGCAGGGAGCTGAGAAACACGGCGCTAAGTTGGACAGTTTAAAAGGAACAGAAAGGAAAGTGGGCAGGCAGATTTATAATCGACTTACTTGCTGTCGACAACGGCGCCGATTTTCTGTAGACATTTGGCCACATTGAAGCGCACGTTGGCGACTTGGTCGTTGGACATCTTTAGGACAATGGGCAGCATGTGTTTGGTGGTGATCTCCTGGCCACAGGCTTCAGAAAGAGCCTAGCACACATGCATAGGGAACACAATATTTCTTTCGAACAATTTAACCGCTCCGCAAATGCCACAGAGGTTCTGAACTGCCTTGCATCAGCATCCATAATAATAAACAACAACAAGCAGCTTTATGGCAGTAATTTTGGCCTTACGCCATAAGAGGGGTAGGAAAACTGACACGTATGAAAGCGTGACTTTAAAAAGTTATACGCTTATAAAATTAACACTTATTACAAGTCGTCGGTTTGGGATTAATAATGTTGGTCCATAAAATATGCAAACCATCATGTATACTAGAAAACTAAAACAATCACACCCATATATTCTTCATCCCTAAACACAACTCCCCTACAGGTTTGCTTTAGCATTAAAACCTCCCTTCACTTCAGGTTTTCTAGCAGGCTATAAAAATAACCGTTCTCTGTACACAGAACTAGTGTGACGAGGTGGCGGCAGAAAACTCAACCATCTGCACAGACTGTCCTTCCTAAATCCACTGAACATCCTTGACTGGCTGGAACCCTGATTGTATTTGAGCTCCTCATCAAACATCAGTGTCTGACCTTAGTAATACTTTCATGGCTGAAGGAGAACAAATCCCCACTGCTATGTGCAAGATTAGATTATAGAGAGGACAGCTTCCCCAGAACAGCAGTGTTTATTACAACAGCAAAGGGGTGACTAAAACAGAACTGGATGTTAAGCAAGCAGATATGGGTGTGACGCTTGGGTGTCTACAAACGTCTGGCCATATAGTGCATGTGCCTTTTGCAAGTAAATTTAGACCTCGGTTTAATACAGGAATAATTTGCATAACTAAATACAAATAGCTAAGGGTTTTGTATCAATATAATACAAGCAAAGAGGTCACTGTATGCTCATTCATAATCTCTTATAATAATCTCGCTGAAAGATCAATTCCTCACATTGATGCAGAACAGAGTGGTCATCCTGTGCAGGTAGTTGGGGTCATTAGCCATGCCGAGCACCTTGGGCACGATGGTGTTCTCAGCCCACTCGGCCCCAAACTTCTCCACCAGCTTCATGAGGTTACAGGTGGCCGCCTCACGGATTGCATAAACTAGAGAGTGTTAAAACAAACACGTGTACATATTAGGACGCGCACTTTTAACCGTTCAGGAAATCAGGCAGAAATCTGTGGCCCGGTCTGCTGCCCTCACGCAATTGATCTAGCCTGCCGAGACTTAGGCACGAACCTTCCTGTGATGCAACTCATCTGGAGTTTTGTGGACACTCGCAGAAAACTCGTCGTTTCACAGCAAAACAAGTCTGAAAAATGTTGCCCAGACTACTTAGACACATGAACGCCAAACATTGAGGAACAATCCATTAACCGGATCTTCAACAAAAAGTTTAAATGTAACGCATTAATCCCCATGAACCATAAACAACTCTGAACAGAAATAATTTAGATTTGGGGAGGGGGTGGGAGAGGAATGGTATGAATCAAGGTCAGCTCCAAATTTGCCCTTGAATCCCACGTAAGCTGTGAAAACACGTTTGATGAAGCCGAGGCAGCTTTTCAAAGCTACTAAAGCAGAGATTTGGGCCAGTGAGCTGACCTACATAGTGAGCAGTAGGTTTTCCTGTGGGTCAGCCCACACAGCGGTCAGGAAAGCGGTTAGCGGAAAGGATACGGTGCTCTGTCAAAGAGAGAAAAGGGACGCGAGGGGAGAAAAATAATAACAGAAAAATTGGATGAGAAAATGAAGAGCAAGAAAGAGCAAAATGGGTAGGAAGATTTTAAAAACAGAAAAAAAAGGAGGAGAGGGAAAGGGCGGAACATTTCCTGGGTGATGCAGGATTGCTATCAGTCCCGCAGAGTGCGAAAGCTGCGGAGAGGCACGTCTTCTCCATCCCTTTTTTGGAGTGGGAGCAAAGGAAATGGGAGGAGCAAGGCAGAAGAAACCACAGCTCTCTTGAGCAATCCAAACAGCAATGTGCCAATTACAGGAGCATGTGTGAAATAAATGTCTACTATGGGCTATGACTAAAAAGCTTATTTTTTCCATTTTAAATCTTTGTTTTTCAGTTTTAATTAAAAAAAAAAAAAAAAAAACACTTAAGAAAAAATTCAAGTGTAAGGAAAAGCACAAGTTCTAGACTTAACTCATTTCAAAACAGACATTCCGCAAAAAAAAAAAAAAAAAAAAGCAGAATGCTACGTCAATGCAAGTCCAGCAAAGAACAGTAAAATGCAAGTCTGCTCAGAAATGCTTTCGCAAGCATAATGTATTAATTGAGTGCAAATTTACCAGTTTTCACAGCGATCCAATAAAAAAACAATGACATATAGTACAGGTTTCGATTACTCAAACAATATGTACCTCCAGAATGCAGTTCATGAACACCGGTCAGATTTATACCACAATGAAGTGCTAGCAGACTTACCATGGTCTACCAGCCACGCCATGCACAGAGAATTCAGCTTCTCATCAAAGAACTCCACTCCCTACATACATAAAGCACACTTGTCATTCAGATTTCAAAGAGAAAAATACCAAGCGTCTAAATATATCATTTACCACAATGATTAAAAGTTTTATTTGAAACTTGTAGCCATGAATTTGGTTCTCCAATCAGGAAACAAACAGTGCAGTGTTAAAACGGACGACGTGTAGAATTAAGGCCGAAATAAAAACCTGCACTAACATGCTAGTTTGCATTTAATCTTACTAAGCACAAGTGTAAGGTGGGCTGAACTTACCAACTGGCCTGCCAGCAGTGGCATGTACTCAATGATGGCCAGGCGCACCCTCCATTTGGCATCTTCAGCCAATTCCACAATAGCAGGTAGCAGAGACTGAGAAAGCTGGCGAATTCCTATCACCTCGTTCACACAGTCCAAGTTGGAGATGATATTTAGACGCACTTCAGGACACTGCAAGGATGCATGTAGGAGTTTGACATCATTTTACAGCAGCAAAAGTTACATGCCAGACTAACAATATAATTTTTAAAAAAGTAGCCGTGTGAAAACGTTCAAATTTCATGCCAATCGCAATTTTAAGTCCTCTAGATACCAAATATGCAAATATTAAAAAGAAAACATTCCAGCAACCTGTATGGTTCAACAACGAAAGATTGTCCTTCTTACAAGCTTCTTAGAAGCTTTAAAACTAATTTATGTGTGTGGCCTGTTTAACAAAAGCAGACATTAAGAGTTCCTTAGAAGGGTGCTCAGTGACTCAAAATCCAGATTTTAGTACATCTATTGCATCATATACTTGCCAGAATTCAGATGACTTACTACCAAACATATTGTGATAAGTAACTCAAAGCGAGACCTCACTAGTTTTCCGAACATGAGGTCGGACATGGAAACACGCAGCAAGACAATTTGTCGACTCCAGCTCTAAACATTGACAGCAAACGTTTGACATTCAAACGTAAGCCAATAAACCAGAGGAACACAAACACAGGACTCTAGAAAAGACCATCTAAATGTTTTGATTTTGGCAGGCAATAAAACATCACATCAGAGTCAAAAGGTCAACAGTTTTAAACAGAAGGAAAAACTTGGACTAACACCCTTCAGAAATGTGATGCTTTTGCTGACACGTAGGCAGATATGGGTTAGGCAGTCACACGCATTAGGGTTCAGAACAATGACAAACCTTCAAATAAACCTGTTTCACACTACAGTGCTTTCCGAGATTGCCGATGACCTTTTCTTCACAACGGATATGTTACGTAGCACAATTCATTTGTCGTGATTTGTATAAAAGGTTAGCAGCACTTCAGCTCTAAAATTAAGCTCTCTAAATGTGCTTTGGCGACT
The DNA here is from genome assembly GCA_028566295.1 of Liobagrus marginatus. Taxonomy (NCBI): domain Eukaryota; kingdom Metazoa; phylum Chordata; class Actinopteri; order Siluriformes; family Amblycipitidae; genus Liobagrus; species Liobagrus marginatus. Next base: position 6,463,066 of record JAOUQX010000041.1, on the reverse strand, counting down.
AAATACTTCGCACGCTCAAATTGTTGCAATAAAAAGAGCAATGCAAACGAAGCCCTGTTTCACAGGGATGCAACAGCTTCCTTTATAACTTTCCATAAATATGTGCCGTGTCGATCATCTTCGGACTTCCCAGCCATGGCATTTTAACTGCTGTTAATTTAACGGATAAAGTGGCTTGCGTGAAGAGAGTGTGCTAGTAATGCGTGCAGAAGACAGCCAACGACGGTGGGCAGAAGGCCCGGTGGGCTACCTCGTCCTTCAGCTGGGCCAGGAAAAGAGGCAGCAGATGCTCCACGGTGTTGTCCTTGCCCAGGATTGTAGAGAGCCCCATGATGACAGAGGCCAGGGCAGACTTCACATGCTGATTTGTGTCCGACACCAGCTCCTGTCAGAGACGGGCGTGGAATGAGATGAGGAGAAAACAAATTAGCCAAATTCATTCTCAAGTGGTTCTAATCAGAGACACACTGATACCTTTGAGCTGAAGAGCACATCGTGACATAACCCTTGACAACCATTTCGGCGCAAGTCACAGCAAAACAACTCAAAACAAGCGGAGGATTGGACTTAAGGTTAATACAGATTAATGCATTACTTATTTCCCCGTGTTAAAAATAGCAAAACAAATTAGAAGTTCAAACTGTGCAATCTAGGTTACAGGCCAAGCGGCACAGGGGCTATATTGCTCTCACACACGCCTTAAGTTTGTTGACAAGCTATACTGAAAGTCAAAAAGACTCACTCATACGTGATATTACATATCAACCAGATGAGCTTTGAGACTACCCATGACCAACAAAAATGTCCCATCGCTACATAAGGTGGAATAAAATTTAAGAAGTTCCTAGAATAAAAAAAATAAAAAAAATTTTAACGTCCGTTAATCACAACAACTAGCTTCTAGGCAGTTAACCCATCCTTTATTTTTAAAATAATTTTTTCATTCAAAGGGTAGTTATACATCTCAAACATATGCTATGTAAATGTTCACCCGCTTCTAATGTAATCCCCATTTTGGATTTTACAGCACACACTGTTCATGCTTCCCAGAACACTGTAGAAAATAGATTGAAGATTAAAACGGACACTTCACTAAACAAGGCACGAGTCTAATGAAACACTATGGAAAGACCCAAACATGCAGTCTTTCAGAAGTGAGACAATTCACTGGACAACCCAGGCAAATTATTTGAATGAGTTGATGTGTTCATAGTAGAGGTAAGCAGTTGAGTGTTCATTTTACAAAATGCCCGAAGCATGGTACGCCTGTTCGAAAGGACGTACAAGTGGGCCCAGTAACCAGAGCAGCTGTAAATATACTGATATTGCGTCATGACATGCCAAAGTACAATCCAAAGCAGATGTCCAAAACATCAGGCCTCAAAACATCGCCTCAAGGTGCAAAGACAGTCAAATTCTTGTTGCCTAAACTTGGGAAGAAGCAATAAATACTAACCTAGCACTGCAAGCTTGGAAGTACATAAAACCACTAATCAAAACGCTCCTGTTAACTTTTACTGTAGCTGAGGTTTCTGCTGTCTGACAAATTAGGCATGTTAGTCTAATACTGTAATAAAATACCCTTTCAAACTGAGGTAGTTTAGCTTAGTACCATGAGCCATAGACATTGAACAAGAATATCAAGCTACAAAGTATCAACAGTGACCCCTGCTGCCTAGAAACTCCAGGGAACCTGAACTCTGTAGACCGGTAAGAAGTAGATGACCGCTAAAAATTGAGTTATGCAAGAGAGAAAAGGAAAAGATAATTCTGATGCTAGGCTAGTAACCATTAAGGGTGGGAATCTTGAGGCACCTCACGATTCGATCTCAGAGGGCTGCTATGGGATTAAACCATTATTGATACATCTTTTGTTTATCATGCGTAAAATTTCCAGGAAAGATGACATGTGATAAGGCGACGGAACAAAGAAAGTTGAGAAACGTCTGCTTAATAATTAAACAATTGTAATCCTGGGGAAATCTCTGTATGGAATAAAGCACTTCAGGATGTTAGAGGAAAATTATCAGCTCTGGAGAAGCACTACACCCCAGACCACATCGTTCCAACCTGTGTTTCTATGTCACCCTGTTGTGTGAGCCTCCTTTCTCATGTACATTTAAGGACAGGAAAGTCTGTAATAATTCAGGATAGCTTCGTCACAAGCTGATGAGATTTATTTCGTTTATTCCATGCCGATATCTGAAGCAGCATATTTAAACTAGTATCAGCCCCTTAATTAACACTGCATATAGAGGATATTAAAATTACTATAGTGCAAACATTTCTCTCCTCACCGGGCCATCTTTCCTAAAAATTGTCCACACGTGTAACAAACAGCTTCACCTCAACGAACTAATACTGACTGAAGTCACTGTTCGTGAACATTAATTAGAGAAAGCTGCCACAGAGCTATTACCTTTGATTTGAAGGTTGCAATGTTATCAGACCATTGCTATAAAATGGTATTTAACACTTTCTTGTCAGCTTTAACATCTCCACAGCACTGAGATTTAAACCCGACGAGTGTCATGCAATTATAATCGTAACCAGCAGAAAAACACAATCTATTTAACAAAGCATGCGTTCAGTGTGGAAATTCTTCAGACAGTAAAACAGCTTATCCACGTTATTTTACGCTTCAACATTGTAGAAGCCAACGAGCTTCCAAACGTTAGCTTTTAATGCAGAAAGCGCCGCTCGGATTTTTCGCTCAACCGTCACACGCGTGTTACGTTATGTTACGTGCACGCCACAGACTATCTGGCCGCTGCACGTTCCGAAGCACTCTGCATTTTGGGTTTAGTCAACATTACATCAATTAATATTTACCGAATCGCCCTCCCCTCATAGTAACCATAGGTGGCACTAAAGAACCGGGCTTATGCAAGAACACTTTGCCCTATACAACCTGCGCCACCTGCAACTTATTTGGTGGTTAAAATGTTGCATCATGCAGCCCACCTGGCACTGCTGAATGAAAATAAGTACTTTAGACTGTTTACCTTGACACAAGGCAGGATATGATTCATGATCAAATTCTCTCGGCTGTCTTCTGGCAAATTTTCACAGAATTCTGCATACAAGGGAAAAAATAGAAAATATGGAAATGCACACCAAACGTGGTTACGACCCAACTACTTTTGCTTTGTGTTGAAATATTTGGAAATAGGGGACAGCTTTGCTTACCTTTCACCTTATTTGCTGCTGCGGCCCGAACCTCTGCCTCACAATCTTTCAGTAAACTCTGAAATGCTGGGACCAGGTCGTTCTTAGTGATTTCAGGGCCCACTGCTTTTTGCAACTAAAGCAAGACAAACCCTTATTTGAAATATTCCCTCCGTGTTAATGTCAGAGTCTCTAAATTTGCTAAGAAGAAAACCGTCAACACAAACAGTAGCATGTGTCTGTGGGCATAATGGCATAACGAACATGCACTAATAGGAAATGTTGGCAGACATGTTCACGTTTAAGATACTTCAAAAGTGTAATTTTGTGTGTAGTGTAAATCTAATGTTACACTTAAGAAACTGTGTACAACTACAGCAAATCAGTGGTGATCAAGCATTTATTTGTACTCATTTACAGATTTAAATAAATTGATAAATAAATCAAACGTTCCAGCCCAAATAGGAACATCAAACGCTACACTTTAAAATAAAAACTTTTTTTTAGAAATGCTGATAGCCATCTTCAAGCTCAAGACATATCTCAGCACCGTTTCGATAGCTTACCTCAGAGAACTTGTCTGCCACCATGTAGCGCACTCTCCATGACTTATCCTCAGCAGCCTGGCGCAGCGTGGGCATCACAAGACCCTCCAGGTCTTCCTGTGGGAGCAGGGTGGCGATGCTGACGCAAGCTTCGACTGCTAGAAGCCGCACAGAGTCCTAAGGAAAAGACAACACAACACTAACACTTTATGTACCTGTAATTACCTTGGGTGCCTAATGAAACAGAAACAGAGTCATAAAACAAAAACACGGTGCAGAAACTGACAGTAGCTGATTAGAAAACCTTAAAGAACTATTTATTTTAAATACATCGTGAACATACATTGTGAACAATGAAAAAGAAATCAATTCAAATATTAATAAAAAATATTTTGGCCATGCTATCAAATGAATAAGCACGTGTGCGTTTACCTGCTCATCAGAAGCCAGTGCTGTAAAAAGTGGAATGATGTCACTCTTTACATAGTCCAGCTCCAGCACCTTGGCAAACTCGCCCAGTTTGGAAGCAGCAGCACGTCTCACCATGGGCGTATCATCTGAGCAAAGGGTACGGAAGTACCTAAAGAAATGACACTAGTACCTCAGCACACTATAACATCATACTTAGTGTAAGTTCAAAATAAACGAGTGCAAAGACTAATTGTCAGGTGACGCTCACTGGCGGATCTCAGCCTTTACAGTGCTCGACACACGCGGGTAGCAGACGCTGAACAGTCCACAGGCAGAGGTGCGAGATGTGAACCAGTCACCACTGGCCAACCGTTTCACCAGGGGCTCAAAGTGCACCTCTAAATCTACAGGAGAATGCTCCTGAGAGATCTTGCGCAGTGACTCCACAGCTTTATCACGAACTACTGTCTCCTCCACAGTGGCCAAGCTCTCCAATGGTGGCTGGGAAAAGAAAGTGGTGCACTGGATTACTGAAGTGCAAGACAAGAGCATCAAACAATAAAAGCATTAAAAAAAATTCTTTACTTAGCTCCATGCAGTTTTAGTTGCTTAGAAGTCTTACCAGGAGGCAGTGCACATACTCCGGCCCTCCAACCAACATGGTGAAGTTCCCCAGTTGCTCAGCCAGGGCAAGTAGCACCTCATCTTCATCATAAATAGTGTCTGTATGAAAAAAAGAAGAATTCTTTAGCATGTCAGGCACCAATTACTCCAAACCAGCTCAGATCTTTTCAGCATTTGTTCAATTAGTCTGGCCTTAGCTGCATACATATGTAGATATTAAAACCAAAATAGCATACCAGTAAGGAAAGGTAGGAGCTCTGTGCGAGTCCTCTCAACACCCAGGGCCAAGGCAATCGTTGACAACTTTTTGATGCTGTTCAAACGTAACTGAAGATACAAAAGTGGGGAAATTTAAATTTAAAGAAAAGTGACATTTTTTATCTTAAAAATTAAAAGCAAAATGTTTTACAAGTCTTCACGTATAATAACCTATAGAAAGCAGTTTAAACTGCACAGTTAGTGCAAAAATGCCTGTTTACCTGTACTCCCAAAAATAGTACTTATTTCAAACACTTCCTGCCTACTTAGAACACACTGGTTAAAGAAATCAGCTACTTGGTCTGAGTCTTAGTCCAAAACTGAAATTTAAAAAAATGTGCAAGAGAGAGGCTGGGGAGAATTTGCACCACATTAGAATCTAAATTGATATTTTCCAATCTAATGGCTGGACAATGTGCATAGGGGTTTCCAGATAATGCGGATTTATCCGTGTATTTCACAGGTTTTTACACCAGACTTAGAGACGTGTTTTGCCTGCTTGCAACACACTTTAACGAATCAGCCAATTAACTGCTATTTCTTAAGGTGAAACTATTTACTGCTATAGTTAAAGGTGTGCGTGTTCTCTGATTTAGGTTGTTCCTCAGCCGCCTCTGGATCCTTTACAACTCTGACCAGCACTTACTGAGAACAAATCAGTCATCACATCTATATTCATGAATTCACGTGTATTCACTCCATGATTAGCAATACCAATCAGCAGCCATCGTTTATTCTCTATTAAAACTGTTCCTGGCAGGAAGATGCGACAACCAAGAAGGAATAGTATCCTGACTGAAATATCACACACTTTTTTTGAAAGACATATTGCGTATGAAAATAAACCCTATATTTGCACTACTTCGCGACACAACGGTGTAATCTGCCTCAGATATATCAATATAACTTAATTGCTAATATAATTAGCAAATGATTTAAAACAATGACACAGATTACCTATACCAGCTGAGTAACTGGCTATTATCTTAGCATAGCGCTCAAACGGAAATCGGGCTAGCTAGTTAAAATGTGAATTATCTTGACATAAAACAAGAAAACTTCACATAGCTAAAAAAATGAGAGAAAAAGACAACGTTAACCATTAATGAGATTTACATTGCGGGTAGTTTTAAACTATGGACTTATTTTAAATAATCGTTCAGATACAGACACCAACACAGGCGCCGGTCATTAGCACGCTAACGTTAGCTAACTAGCTCGAAGCTAGCAACGTTAGCTAACTAAAATTTGTACCCGTTCCTCCATTTAAAAAATACATTTAAACCCAAAATTTGACAATATGTATAATCGTACAACATTAAAATATGTATATCACAAACCTGGACATCTTCATTCCTTAATTCGTCGATTAAAACAGCAATAGGATAAAGCGAATCGTCTCCTTCAGCACCGGCCATTTTGGATTTTAGGCTTGGTTCCGCATCTACTGCGCATGCGTAACCTTAATCCATTCTGCTGTATTCTGGAGACAAAAATCCCGCCAAATTTTAAAAAAAACTTTATACCAAACAAGATACAAACGTAATAAAGTTTTCCACTTTCTTGAACAGATAACTGGCAACTGTATAAAATCCAGTTGTTTTTTTACGGACCTTTAGTTTGTAAACGTTTCAGATTTTTCTTGAACAGGTTAAACAAACTATATGTATTCTGAACAAAAGAAATCTGATCTTTTAGCATGCATTTTTGTATATGTGTTGGTTTGTGACTAATTTGATCAGAGATGAGGATATCAGATTTGAAAGTAAATTTGCACATGTGGAACACCCAATCACCAAATCACAGGGCAAAACTACACATGGTTGATTAGGTCCAACTATACATCAAAATATATTGGTGACCCCATTTCAACTTAGCCACTTAAAATGATAAGATCTATACACAGTCATTTTTACTAGTAGTAAATTCTATTTTGAAACACCCACAATGACACGGAAACTAATCATAATTTTAGGGCAAAAAAAAGCACATTACTGTATAGGATTAACAAGTCCCCAGCGATTTAGATTTTCACACGTCAAAGATAAAATTAAAGCTATTTACTAATAGGCTGTAAAAAGTTGAGAGATATGTATAAATACGTTTTAACCAGTCATATATACCATACTAGGCAGGTGTGAAGAAATTCTGTAAAGTAAGAATGATTTTCAAAAATATATATTTTAATTGTTTATCTTTATTAACTCACAAAATGCAAGGACAGCAAACATAAAAATATATATATCAAATCAAAAGTTTGGGCAGCACAGTAGCAGATGGTTAGCACTCCTGCTTCACAGACATCTAAAGAACTTTAAACTGCCCTCTCAGGTGCTCAGGACTATCTACACCTGCATCGTTGAGAGCATCCTGACCGGTAGCATCACAGCGTGGTTCAGGAACAGCACACAGCAGGACAGAGAGAATGAGGAAGAGCTTCTTACTGCAAGCTATCCGGGCCCCTTAGCCAGAACTCTCCGGCATAACACACACACATACAACAACAAGACTCTCTTTTTGCTTTTCTTTACTCTTTTTGCTTTTTTCACACACATCTGCACAGGACTCTCTCTTGGACTTTCTTTTGCACACACATATGCACAGAATGTATATGTACACTGTATATATTATATTATTGCACATACAGGTGTTGGTCATAAAATTGGAATATCATCAAAAAGTTGTTTTATTTCACAAATTCCCTTCAAAAAGTGAAACTTGTATATTATATTCATTCATTACACACAGACTGATATATTTCAAATGTTTATTTCTTTTCA
>JAOUQX010000041.1:6440112-6455180 GCA_028566295.1 Liobagrus marginatus | reverse complement strand
TTCACTGCATGTATGTGTGTGACAAATAGGATCTGAAAATGTCAGTAATCATTCAGATCTTCAATTATTATTATTATTACAATTATATTCAATATATTGTACAGATACATTTTTCCCTGCCTTATATCAGTGTGATATAAAAAATGATGAGGTTTATATTAAACAACCATAACATGCATAATAATGGCGTTATTCACTGTGAAAATGCTTTTTTCTCATCTTTCTCACTAAAACAGCATGCGCACCATCATTCTGCATCAATAAAATGTGAGAAACACCTTTGGAAAAGCTGGCAGATTCATGTACCGTTCATTTAGGCAGATTATCGGCCTGTTCATCATGTCTTGTATGTGCTTTATCTGACTCCCTTATGTGAGTACCTGGGTAAAGACTTTCTGTTCTTTTTCCTCTTTGAGTGCCCCACATTTCTAAACACTGTCATGAACCCCTCACAAACCGCATCATGTGCAAATCACCAGACCGTGAAAACGGTGACGTCTGAGCGTGTGTCACTTCCTGTTCCCATGGTAACCACCTGGACTTTAATGGTTTATTGAGGCAAAAGCATGTTAAAGCTTTCTTTGATCATTTACCCGGTGCAAAAACACCGTTTATTTACAGACCAAATGTACAGAGTTGACTTAAATCCATGCAATTTGTTCCACACACAAAAGAAATTAAGCAGGACACTGTTTGGTCATTTGGACCGAATGGATCAGTTAAAGCCTTTTCGTAAAGAATTTTCGAATGAAGCAAACCACATGACCATTAACCAAATTGACTTTAGTCATTTATTATCGTAACCCTCATGCATCACATTTATTATAACGTTATACATTATTTAGCAACCCAGAGGTGACGGTGGTGAGGAAAAAACGTTCAGAAGAACCACACTCAAAAGGAACTCATCCGAATTTGGGTGATAGTGGATTATTTAAAAAAAAAAAAGAAAAAAAAAAAAGAAAACCATTCCATAGCTGTTCTACATGACCATTGCATCATCTGGGTGCCAGTGAAATATAAATCAAATTCGAATAGTTTTTCTTCGACACACGTGTACTACATGGTCACAATGTGGCATTGTCTAAGCAGGAAATCCATTCCAGTCACAACACGTCTGTGCATCGATGAAGAACCGAGAGCAAAATCGCATGCCATCTAAAGTACTGACCAGATATTGGTTTTGAAGATGCTACATGATTAACCTTTTAAAATGTCATCAGGAACGAGATTGAAAAACTAATCAAGACTGGATGCCCTAAATGACCAAATACGTCGCTATAAAACCGTTGCCGAATAGGATACAGATTTCTTTCAGCCACGTGGAGATAATCGAATGAGCACATTGAGAAATACACGTAGGAAAAAATTTAGCTTTTTTATTAAAATAAAAAACAAAAACCAAAGTGAAACTTCAAAAGCATTCCGCATGAATCTGAATGATTTGACACACTGCCGATTTTTTTTCTCTTTTAACTGTTACACTTGGCACACATAGCAATTTGGAATGATCTGTATCTGGCGGTCTTTATCGCCATATATCCACAACAGAGCTGTAATAAGAAAGAGCATGGGCAACTTTTAACCCAAATGGAACTGTTGAATTGGGGCTGTTAGATCTGACATGCGATAGTCTGGAATCAATATAGTTTCAATTTAATAGTATTTACATCATAGTTACAAACAATAGTGGCTACAAAGCAGCTTAGCAGAATCTAGATCTAAACCATGGCACGGTCTGATTGGGATCATAAATCAGGGTTCGGTGAAAGAACGTATCGTATGAGTCATTTGTGAAGAAGTTCTGGATTAGTTATGATTACAGATGCAGTGGACAATGTCAGGATGAAACTAGCCACTGAAGACCTGGACTTATGGGAAAAGCTACCCATTCAGGTAGAATAAGCAGAATTCTGTTGTACATTAGATATGAGGACACTGTTTATTATATACCTAACCCCCTAACCCTAATGAATATATTTCATATATCTCCAGTTCACAAAGTATAGCTACCAAGTCTGGAATAGGACTGTTCAAAAATATATCGCGTGGTCTATATATATACTGTAGCATTCTTTCTGCTTAACAATGAGGGACAACCAAGAAGACTTACAATATTCCACGTCTGACTACGACAAGTTATTATGCCTTCGATCATCTGTCCCAACACCATATTTTATTTAACTTAACAGCCCATGTGAAAGGGAGAATAAATGGAAGGTTAGGGCTTTCAGCGAATGTGTCAAATTCTAAACAGCTGTTAGGAGGCGTCGCAGCACCTTTTGTTGGCTTTCAATCATTACTCAGCATCTAAGGCCCGGTTCCCAAACTGGCACTGGGAAGTGGTAGCTCAGTGTTTATGGTGTTGGACTGCTGATCTGAAGACTTGGGTTCGATTATCAGCACTACCAAGCAAGTTACCACTGCTGGGCCCCTGAGCAAGGCCCTTAACCCTCAGTTGTAAGTCGCTCTGGATAAGAGCGTCTGCTAAATTCTGTAAATGCACCGAAAAACAGCTGTGGCCAATTTAAGCTCAGCCATAAAAATGTACTTGCATGCATCACATCCACTGCTGTTTACACCGTATCCCTAATCGTTAAAAATGCGATTCATTTAACATACAAATATTAGTTAATGGTGAATATCATGAGTCATTTATTGGAGTTGAATACCGTCCAGACTGTGTTCCCTTCTCGTCACTGCTGTTCCAAAGACAGACTCCGGACCCACAGTGATCAACAGGATGGGCAAGTTTAAAAACTGTTACACTTATTCTACATTGTTGGAAACACAGCTGTATTATTTTAAAGCGTGTACATCTGCATGAAGCACCTGGGCTTACATATGAAATAGCGCCTGCACTACATTACACTACCAGAATCTCTTACACTCACACGTTCTCTTGAAATTGATTTTACATGGGCTTTAAGACCAAGCTGTTTAAGAAAAAGCTTTGTGAGCCCTTTTACTTTAGTTTATTTTTCACCTTCACTAATGCTACTAGTGCTGAGCGGATTAACAGCCTTAGGTAATTGGAGTGACATTCGTTTGAAAACGTTGGCACTAATGACAAAAACAACAAACCCGATCGTGCACTGACACTTTTCCTTCAAAATGCATTTGACTACAAAAAAAAAAAAGACAGAACAAACTGATTACACTTAATTAAAGCTGTCTGTGTTTGATTTGCATCTATCTAAGGACCATGTGATAATCTGCTGTTTTGTGTTTGTGCGTCAGGCACTTTGGAAATGGCCAGTGTTCTTTTACAGTGACACACAATGTTCTCAAGCCTAGACATGCTGTGTTTACATGGAAGAAGGGCAAGCAGTGATCCAGACAACGACCTGACACCAAACACGGCCACAGCCTGTACAAAACACCCTTTACATGCTTGACATAAGAGCCCAAAAACAAAGAAACAGGAACATCCAAAAAAAAAAAAAAAAAATGTGCCAACTGTTCCGGCTATTTCTGTTAAAGGCCAAACCTTTGGACAGATCGAATTATATATGCATCAAGTTCAACCTGCATGGAACCTGGGTGCATAGCAAAGAGCAGCTTTCCAGCATGAAAAGTGCAGAAATATTGTTTTCAAACAAAGAGACGTGGTATTTTATGGCGAAACAGTGCAACAGCACCACCTTGTGGAGATCTCGTTTATGCACCGATACTGAACAGCATAGCTATCCATTATTGGATAGCAGCTCGTTAGAAGGCACCGTGCATACACATTTACACAATATGTGGTGATTATAAGCTGTAACTACCTGTGCACTTGTGTCACTATCATTCTCAGTATAAAGCTGCAAAGATATAATTAAAAAGCACACAACAACTTATTTAAATGTAACCATAATGCTCTTGGGCATTTCTTTTATCATTCATCTGGGAGTAAAATACCTGAGTCTTAGTTTAAAAAAATAGATTCATTAATGACAACATATACCAGCAAATGTCACACTCGTTCAAATGATATAAAATCATGTGTTTTCCATAATTTAAAAAAGTTCCATTAGTTGTCTTTTGCTGAGGTATGAGGATTGCACAACGTCTCTGAGATATCCGACTGTGATTGATGCATGAATGCATTGCTGCTTTGTCTTAAACAGTATAGGCTAAATGAACAGCCAAGATGATGGTGAAGTCCATCAGTCGTCAGAGCTCTCCTCGGATTTCTCTTCATTCGCTGCTTTCCAGTCCTTCCGTTTTTTCCTTTTCGGCTCTGTTTGTGTGTCTATGACAGTCCTACGTCTTTTCCGTCGAGTTCTTTCCTGCACACTGTCTGATTCTCGGCCGTCAGTGCTGCTGTCCTCCTCCGCCGCTTTGCGCTTGTGTGCCTTTTTCCTGCGCTGTCTGCTTTTACCGCTTTCCCTCTTGGCTTTCTTCTTGGCGCTGCCGGTCGTGCTGCTGCCTGACTCGGAGTCGGACCCTTCAGTCCTCTGCTTCTTTTTCTTCCTCTTCTTTCGCTTCGAGGATTTCTTGCTCTTCTTTTGTTTCTGAGTGGACACTTTGTTCTTGCCGTTCCTTCTATGTTTCTTGTCGTCAGTCTCTCTAAGTTCAGAAAGAAAGTGAAATAGAAAAAGCGCCATTACATAACTTATAAGAATAATAATGGCACGGATGTACGAGAACATAGTTTTTGAGTCATCGACATATTGGGACAAGTTATTATAAAACCAGCACAAATAATATTGATTTAATCATTTATTTTTAATAATAGCATGTAGCAATAGAAAAGATTAAAAAGACATCTTTAATCCCATTACATTTTTACATGATATTTAAATGAAAGAATAAATCAGTATAACCATACCAGTGTTTACGATTCAACTATAAAATGTAATTCGTTTTAAATAAGTCTTGAATTTCATGAATATTACATTAGAATGATACTACAATTGTACAATAATAATATTGCATTTATTTTATTTTCATTAATTCATGTTTGCTTGTGTATTCATTATTATTATTATTATTATCAACATCATCATCCAAAATGGAAGCTGCATACTTATGACTGTAAATACAATATGCCTACCCATCTGATTGTTCAAAGTCCTCTGGGTAAAGCTCCTTAAATCCACTATGACCCCATCTGATAAAGTCAAATAAAATGAGTCATTAATGCAATAATTACAGGATTCATATTATCCAAATACACTGCAATGAATAACTAGGCATAGCCAGTGACCTGTCTGGATCGTTGGCCTCAAATTCATAGAGTTTTCGTGACCAGTAACGTGCCTCTCGCTCGTCTCGCTCAGAAAGACATGCTCTTTCACCAAGCCTGTCACGCACCGATCCTTCTGGCTCTGCCAGGTACCTGTCACAGTGCATGCTGTTTCTAAAAACAGGATTGGGGAGTGTCACGGATCTGCTGAAATGTACATGATGCACAGTACTGCGTGGATTTGAACCTTGTGTTCCAGTTGTGCTTTGAGTCATGAGGAGACACGTTTTGTCGCTCCATGTCCCTCAGCTTCCACATTTCTGATTCCTCCTGTATCTGGAACCATACAACACACAACACCGGGTTACAAAACATGCACACGTGTGTGTGAGTGAGTTATAAAAGATATTGTTCATCACCTTCACCCTTTAACTTCCTCATTTCTTTTTTAAATATGTTGCACACGTGAGATTTATTTAAAATACAATATTTTTAGTACAAATATGACAGGACGTTTTAGAGTTTCCAATAACAATACATACTAAAGAAATGTATTCCACTTTATTCCATACTGCAGAAATTTGCAAACCATTATTAACCATTCAAGCTATTAAATAATGTTGTCACATGATGTGTTTGTCCAATTGTGGTAACAATCATCATTGTGGAACATGTTAACCTCAACGCACTAAGGGCGCATTTTTTCAAATGTGTCCACAATACGCTGCTTAAGTCACAAGTTTATAACTAAAGCATTACAATTTGCAAATGACAAAACGTTACACTGGTCATAATTCCTCAGTGTGGACTTCGGTTTGCGCCACTGTCCTGGAGAAACATTGCTTTATTTTACTGTTCCTTCCTTGACTTAAAAATAAAGTAGTAAAAATACTGCTTGAGACTTTCTCATCTATTTTAGAAGACAACTTTACTATTGCCACCCATACAATATAGAAGAATGAGATGCTAGTCTTTGCATATCTCAGCTTTAGAGGCTGGGGTCGAAGAACTGTATCAGCTATGATTACAGGAGCAGAGAGACTTAAGCGCCTTTCTCAATTGCTCAACAGTTTGGTAGCACTGGGGCTCAATCTCTAACTATTTGATTGACTACTTGAACCGCCACTGCTTATAAAAAGGACGAACAATCCTTCCAAATGACATGGTATCATTTAGAACCAAATGCAAAACCAAGAACAAGAACAGAGATAGAGATAAAAGTGTGGAGTTGATGACAGGCCTTGTTATGGGCGTCTGTGTGCCTGATGACGTTACGAAGCAACACTTTACCAACAGGAACCTTTGCCATGATCACCTACAAAGAAAAAAGAATCACAAATTCAAGTTTTGGTTTCATTTCATGACAAATTAACTGCATTTTAACTTTCTTTGGGTTCCAGGTTTAAGTAGGAACCCTAATAACTAAGGTACAAAGAAAGACATTTTGACAAACACTTTTTAAAACTCTTTTTGTTGATCTGTCTTGCTAATTAACTTTAAAAAGGTAGAAATCCAGAGAGAGAGAGAGAGAGAGATTTAGCTAGAACGCTGGCACATACTAAAAATATCTGACCACACAGCCTGAACCCCAAATGTCTGACACACACCTCCAAGGGTGCACGAGCCTTTATTCATGTATAATATAACGTTAATTATTGTCTATTTGGGGCTGCTGCTAGCTGCTTTGCTAAATGTTCACATGCTAACAAGCTCTTTGCAATTTGTCTAAATTCCAGGCGCACAAGTATCATGTACATACAGGACACCCGGTTTATACAAAAAGAATTTTAAAATATTAAATTACCTACGTGTTTACCAACACAAGTTGGAAATCACGGAGCCTTCTACGTTTCAATACAAACTTCCTGTTTCTTTTCTCCTTCTTCTTTTGTTTTAATGGCGGCTGATAAAAGACATTTGTAGGTAAATGCCGCCATCTGCTGTGTTGGAGTAAGTAGCATTAGCAAATCTATCAAAGGGCAAATGACTGACATGTAGATAACCCAATCACAGTTCTCGCTTTGTCAGCGTCATGTTATGTATTTTATGTACATTTCTCAATGCAAAGTACGCTAAGTTAGGACTTGGCAAATTCGTATGAAGTTCCCGTACGAACTCCCGAATACGGGAGGCACAAGTCCGGTTTTTCTGAAAAGGAACAGCAGCGTAGTCGATTGCATCACCTGTTTCCCAGAATTCGTCGGGGCACATGAACGAGCGCTCGGTGATCGCCTGAATCTCACAACTCCGAAATCGTCATAGGCGCTAACATTATCAAAGCGCTGTAGATTTTAATTTTAAAACCCGATATTACCTCCTCAAAAACTCTTAACACTAGTTCTCGTAACACAACAACAAAAGTATTTCGAAAATTACCTCGTGGGTGTTTCTCCTGCGTCATCACTAAACGTCACGTGACTTGGTGCGAAATTCATTCTGGGATACCTGGGCTGACTCGCGTCCGCACAAGTTCACCCTCTCCACACATCCTCGATAAAAGAGACGGATCCAGTACACATCCGGGGATTTGAACCGTACTTGACTAGAACTTGGAATTGGAACAGTACTTCGGCACTGATTGATGACGTTTTATATTCTATAAGAACATAAATACAAACAATAACAAATATTAAGAAATGGCCAACGTCCATAAAGCCATAGATTACTTTTTATTTTAAATTCGGTGTAAAAACGGTCCAGCAGTCTCCAGATACTTTGCAAAATGATTGTGAACATGTGTAAAAATTGTGCTGAAAATTTCTCATTATCCAAAAATAAAAATAACAAACAGCGATTATTATGTGAACTCTTTAGACCAAGGATCTCCAACGTTTTAGAAACTGAGAGCTACTTCTTGGGTAGCGATTAATGCGAAGAGCTACCAGTTTGCTATTAACTTCTGAAATAACAAATTTGCTCAATTTATCTTTGTTATTATTTATAATTAATATTATTCATATATGTGAAGACACTGATCATGTTAATGATTTCTCACTATAATAATTATATATGCATAATTATCAGAAATAATTGAACAAGGTAGGAAACAGATAAATAGTAATATGCAACACTTTATTTCTATAAATCTTTATAACTAATAATATTTTCAAATTTACATTAAAGCCTTATTTAAAAAAGAATAGCAACAAAAAATATACACGCACCTCACTTGTAAGTGGTGCTATGGTGGGCTATTTTTAAAACAGTCCCGTGGGCTACTCATGTGGTCCTTGCGGGCTACCTGATGCTCGCGGACACCATGTTGCTGACCCCTGCTTTAGACAAAGTGGAACTCGCTGGGGACATCTCCAGTAGAAATCCAGTAGAATCCAACCAATCAGAATAACATTACGTCTGAAGCTGAGACTAACATACCTATACGGATAAGATCACCGTTCACTTATATAAGAGGTTTCCACTCATAGAATGCTGTTACGTGATCATCATGTGGCAGAAGAGCAGTTCAGAGAGTCATACATTTGGTTCACATAAAAAACAGAATAAAGAAAAGTGGAATCTCGTTGACTTTCTGTGGCATGGTTGGACCTGATGGACAGTTTTGAGTATTTCAGAAGTTGCTGATTATGTGGGATTTTCACACAAATCCAAAAAAAAAAAAAAAAGGGAGCAAAATGTCATAGGGTGGAAACTCCCTGCTTACAGTGGTCTACAAGTTACTATAGACTTCCTGTCAGCTCAAACCAATTTGGCCAACGCAGTGTTTCCACCTGCAGAATCTGCACACACAGGATGTCTGCACTATTTTCTCTAAGCGTACGAGTTGTGTGTGAAAATCTCAGGAGATCAGCAGATTCTGCAATACTCCAGCCAGTTCATAGACTAAACCAATAAACATGACAGATCATACTTATATTTATTAAAAAATTTTTACATTGAATGCAGGCCGAGATACTTGGACACACTGAATGTGACCCCAGAATTCATAACAAACCGAGCAACTCATAACATCTCACATCACATATACCCAGACACATATGTCTAAAGAAGGAAAGCTAACAACGAGAAATGTATTAATATGACGATAAAACAATTGCAAAACTCGCTAGCATGTAACAAATTTGAGAACTTGTACAACAAATATTTTTTAAAGATTATTTTAATTCTTTCTCAATTTTTTTGTAAAGGACTTTGAATTACCATTGTGTATGAAATGAAATGTGCTATATAAATAAACTTGCCTTGCCAAACTTGCCTAAAGTATGTGTGCCCTCACTGATCTTAATACACGGGCAGTCAACATAAATTACTACATTAGGGCATTTCATTTCAACAAAGCCAAACACCACCTGCTCCTTTGGATCATAGACAATGGCATCAAGTGATGACCCCCATCTAAGATGTATCGGGGATTATAAGAAAGCCACAGGGATAGGGGTTAACCTCCCTTGCTCTACAGTACTCCTCCTCAAGTCTGCAGTCTCATGGCTTGGACTCAGAAGTGTTTTTGCACGATTTTCAGCCGAGCTTTACCTCCTGGTGTGACAGACATCTATGAATTTGGAGAAGGTGATGCGGGGCCGCCTTAGGTGGTGTTATGCAATGCAGGAACTCTGTACTGCTGATGTCATTAACCAAAGCAGGTTTAAAAACCCTGCATTTAAATCAAAAAGGTTATGAATAAATTTTATAAAGGTTATTAGATCGAGCCATCGCGATGCCACAATGTGTATTGCCTACCTAAAGTCATGCGAGGCTGCATGACATCGTTATATCACTACAAATGAAGTCTCATTTCATTGGCTAGGCGCCAAAGAATAAAGCGACTCCATTGAAAAATGACGTCATCTCATGACTCCAATTGTATTCATCCTCTTTATGATTGTATATATTGTGCATTTTGAGCTGCTTTAATGCTCACCACAATTATAAAGAGTATCTATTTGAGTTATCATTACAGTTTCATCTACAAGCGTTTCCACTCTCTAGAAAAGGTTTTATTAACAGGGTGTTTATTAGATGTATGTACATGTAGTCTATTAGAAATTGAATGCAAATACACTAATTGTATGTGTTTTAGACTATATGTCTAAATGTTAAAAGTAAAAATATAAAAGGACACATTACCCACATACCCATAGAAGTGTAAGACACACTTATGTGGTGCGGACAAGATGGTGGAATGAACTTCCTATCAGTGTCAGAACAACTGGCTGTCTTCAAGAGATGCTTAAAGACCTACCTCTTTCTTAAATACCGACCTCATGCTAGTTAATGCCTTTCTTACATAAAAAAATAATACAAATTTTAATTTAAAAAAATTATTAAATTCTGACAATTGCTCTTTTTTCAACAGGTTGATGTTTGGTGCATTTTGTTCTAATCAAATTGAAATATTAATTTATGGAGACTTTAAAGCACTCTTGTACGTTGCTCTGGATAAAGGCGTCTGCTAAATACTGTAAATGTAAATGTATGTGTGCTGGTAAAGTGTACTTAAACAAACTGTTCAAAGCACACTGTTGTCTAGAGTGTCTTTGGTGTTGCAACATAAATTAGGCCTTCACTTGAACTAAAAGAATAAAAAGTGGTCTGAATACTTTTTGAAGGCTTTATATAAGCACAATGACCTCATGTCCTTTGTTTGGAGTAGTGGTGAGTCAGAAGTTTCACTTCTGAAAGGCTAACGTCCTGCTCTTTGTTAGTGTTTCTGGAGCAAATCTGTGTTCCGTGTCTGGTACCTGCCCCTGCATGAAAATATAATCCACCACTCCTTCTCTTTATACGGGCCATATCTGATAAAATAACTTAATAGAGTTTGTTTTATGATTGGGGGAAAAAAGCATTATGTGAGAAACCGAAAGCAATTTGACCGCCGTAAGATACCAGAAACACACTTCTGAGACAATTTAACAGACATTTAACTTGCATAACAATCTGCTGCTTTCTGCTTTTTTCAAAGCCCGTTTGGAAACTAAAACGAAGTTTCATATAGCTGATCCTTGGCTTTTCTAAGAAAGACCTATAATATCCTTCTTTCGTTTATTCTAAAACCTTTTTGAGGAATGGAAAACACATTCTCTTGTGACCAATTCGGAAACTTCCCCAGATGATGTTTGGTCACTGGGCTTGTTACGTGTTGCTCTGCAACCATTACATAATTTGTGTCCAGTGGCTATTTTCAGTATGTGCTTATTACAACACCGTCATTGTTTATGACCAGTCCTGGGAGGACTGATTAAACAACTGACATAAGTAATAATCCATTTTTTTCACCTTAAATAGTATGTTTTTAAATCATTTAAAATGTGCACCTGATTCATTGTCAATGTTTTGAATGCGTTTTATCATAATATTTGATCAATCAATTTAATCTGTTTTCCAAAACATGCTAATGCTAATCTTCTCAATAGCACCACAATGACCAAATACAAAACAAGTGTTAAATATGACATTTATGTGGCATTTATAATGCATAACATAGAAATCTCTAACATGGTCAAACTAATGTGAGAGAAATGTTTTAATGTGAGTGAAACAGCTTCTCTCCAGGGTGGACAATAATAAGAGCGTGTGAGAAGGATGGTCTGCATCCCTAAATCATGCTTCTTAAACCTTTTCAAGTAGATTCCTGTAGGTATCATAAATCAACATAAATAGCCTGTCGGGTCGGTTTGGGTGTTTATTCCGGTCTAGATAGAAATATTACAGCTGCACTTTTTTTTTGTTTTTTTACTGAGTACCTTTTTTGAACATGTCTTGCAATTTAATCTTACAGAAATTAAGTGTAAAAGGGTATATTCCATGAATAACAATAATCAATACAATACTCCTATGGACAATTTAGAGTAGCTAATTTCCCTATGCCAAATTGCATGTGTTTGTAGGCAGGAGGAAACCAGAGTACCCAGGGAAAACCCACACAAGCACAGGGAGAACATGCAAACTCCACACAGAAACACTCTGGGTGGGAATCAAACCCATAACCTTCTTGCTGTGAGGCAGGAGTTCTAAACCCTTTGCCATTGTGCTACCCATAAGTAAATGAAAACTTTAAATAAATTTAAACACACTCATTTATAAATATATCCTTTTTTTTAAGGTTGAATGGAATGAATATTCATATATATATATTATATGAATCATGTATTCAATATTGAAGTCTCATAAGTGCTGAACTTTTTTTCTCTTTTTTTTTCTTTTTTTTTGTTGATAACCAAAACCACCGCTTAATTCCTGTGACATGTTGTAGAGATGAGATGAGATAAACACACACAGCCCGCAGACCCCTTTCGATTTGAGTTCAGATTTAAAGCTGAGCTGCAGGTTGGGTTCATTCACTGTCCTGCTCCCTGGATACAGCCGCGCGCCCGGTACGTAAAACTCATCCTTTCCTCAGTGGATTATGTACTCAACTAGAAAACCAGTCTAGAATGATCTAGTGTAAACGTGATTCAAATATTTGGCACCAAGCACGTGATCCAGTAGCATTTACTGGAATAAATTAAGAGTGCATTACGCAAAGTAAAATGATGTGACATATAGAAATAGACTTATAACTTATTTTTTATTACTTTTATATATTTTTTATCGTTGCATTGTGTCTGGGATTGTTATGACTTCTGAATAATTAATAAAAAAAATTTTTTTTAATGAAATCTAAATCTTTAAGGAACATTTTAAGAAAAGAAAAAAAGGCTGCGTTAAAAAAAAAAGTTCAAGTATAAAGTCAAACGGATTCATTTCAAGAGATAAATTGTCGGAGTTTTAGAAGTCGCTAATCTGATTTGTTCAATGTGGCTGAACTCGGGAGTCGGTGTGGGAAAATATTCCTTATACAGTTTCCGTCACTTTGATACTGCCACTGAGTGTACCATCATCATCATCATCATCATCATCCTCCTCCTCATCCTCTTTTCCTCCACTCTAAATAACAGTTCACGTGTTTATTCATTCCTATTTATTCTGCCTGTGAAAGTTTAACCTTAATTTCAGATGAACAGTTTAATAAATGGAAAATAATCCAATATTTAATATAGAATGACTCAATCACACAGTGTGGAAAACCCACGCCGTGTAGCACATTTTAAGTTTCAGTTTTCAATTTGTCTTCCTGGGAAGTTTTAATTCTGCTTCTCACTGTAGGTTTCTGTTTACTGGGTTCCAGTCCTGTCAGAGCACCATGTCTCAGGACCGGTTCAGCTGTTGCTTCTGTAAGTGTAATACAACTTTCTGTATTTATGTTCTTGGTAAAAATTGGAAATTCTTTTTGGAAATTAGTGTGCTATAATAATGTCAGAAATGTCTTTAATATGATTGGTTCTAAGCGTCTAAGCAATTCCAGATATGGGGCCCCAACCTATATTTAATATTTTCTCAATGTAAAATTAAATACAATTGAACGAACAAATAATAAACTAATACGTAATATATGATTTATATAGCTTTATTGATATGTCAGGGCCCCCTAATTTCTTGGGGCTGTAACCGGCTGCATACCTCGCTTATTGGTTCTTAGCTAGGTGACGGAAGCTATAAAATTGATGTTTGCTTTTGACTTTCTGACATTATGCTCAGAAAATAAACAATCATTTGTCAAAACCTGGTTATTATGCTACATATACTCTGCACCAGGGGTCTCCAACCTTTTAGAAACTAAGAGCCACTTCTTGGGTAGCGATTAATGCGAAGAGCTACCAGTTTGGTATTCACTTCTGAAATAATAAATTTGCTCAATTTACCTTTAATTATGTTATTATTTATAATTAATGTTATTCATATATGTGAAGACACTGATCATGTTAATGATTTCTCACAATAATTATCAGCAATGATTGAACAAGGTAGGAAACAGATAAATAGTAATATGTAACACTTTATTTATATAAATCTCTATAAGTAATTATATTTTCAAATTTACATTAATTCCTGATTTAAAAAGAATAGCAACGAAAAATAAAGATGCAGCTCACTGGTAAGGGCTATTTTTAAAACGGGCTACCTGTGGCTACCTTGCGGGCTACCTGTTCCTCGCGGGCACCATGTTAGTGACCGCTGCTCTACACAAATTCAACTGTCGCTAGTGACTTTTCTAATTTAACATTTACATTAATATAGGAATAGTTATATTAATTTACATTTCTTGTTGACTTCATTTCAGTATCTGCTGTGATTCTGCTTCTTGGTGTCTTGCGTGCCAGTGCACATGACGAAGATCCTATTTCAAAATGTCTTCAAGACAATGATTATGATGAACTTCTGAAGATAGTTAACCAAGGTCTTCCGCTGACAAAGAATCCTCATCGTGTGGCCATCATTGGTGGGGGCATTGCTGGACTTACTGCAGCTAAGTTCCTAGAGGACGCTGGACATAAGGTAAATGTATAGACCTTAGTCCATAATCCACAATCTAATTTAATGCCTATGCAATACTGTAGAATATGTTTATATGCAATTGTTTTGGCTGAAAACTGTCTTTTTACGATTTTCTATACTTTTTATGCTTAGTAGGTAGTTTCTTTTAATGTTCTTGTAAATCCCTTCAATTACTTGGGGCACATCATTTTAGCCCTTATTTTGTTATGCATATCAAGCTTTACTTATCTGAAAGTTATGTAGGGATTTAAACATTCAGAAACTCTTCATTAGGTTACAATCGTAGAAGCGAGTGATCGAATAGGTGGAAGAATAAGAACATACAGGAATCAAGTAGAGGGCTGGTATGCAGAATTTGGAGCCATGAGGATACCAAGCTATCACTGGTGAGTTAAAAGTCTAGTTGTGAATTCCACTACTATAAAAATTTTAAATATAAAGGCACTGCTTTACTTAGAGAGTGTATTTTAAGCCATATACTATATCAGGGGTCCCCAAACTTTTTCCAGTGAGGGCCACATAACTTTTCCCTTCTCTGATGGGGGGCCAGGGTCAGTTTCTA
>JAOUQX010000041.1:6399898-6409899 GCA_028566295.1 Liobagrus marginatus | reverse complement strand
ATATTGAAAGTTTTTTTCGCATACAGAAGCACATTTTTTGACGAGCTGCAATTTGTAAACTGAATTTTACGTATTCCAGGGCATTCGTATGCCGAGGTACCACTGTACTGAGTTCCATTTTGGTGGTAGAATGCAACACCAGTGTCCTGAAAGGGTTGAACTTAAGCATGTATAGTGCAAAAATATGTAGTAACTCCTTGCATAACTCATGGTGATTATATGATAAGAGGAGATATCCATTAGTGAGTGTCATTATCCCGAAATTTACTCAAGCTATGATGTGATTCAGCAATGTGGATGTCCCAGAATGGTACTACGTTGGAGGTAGTCTCTTATTTCCGCTGAAGAAACCTTCACACTGCTGCAGTATTAAAAGCTTAGTTCCTAAAAGCTCCTAGTCGCACCCAGATTTCCTATCAAGCCCTCGGATGTCCTTTTATAATCTTTTCCCAGTCTGTTTACAGAAACTCTGCATTACTCTTATGACAGGACAGACATCACACAGTGCTTCTGATTTGTATAGACCTGTCCTCATGACAACATAGAACTGTCCTCATGACAACATTAAGCCTGCCAGATTAAAAAGCGCCATCTGTTTCTCGCAGCCGCGGCGTGCGACTCTGCCTTTGATTATATCGTCCTAACAGCAGTCAAACAATCAGCATTTGTACCTCCCCGACACTTTGATGTGTTGTGTTACCCTGATTTTCATCCTGACCACATGAGTTGTTGTGTTCCGGTTAGGTGTTCGAGGTGTACAAAGTGTGACGAATTATACATTTGTACATTTAATCGCGGTTTTATTTCCCTAGGATAGGAATAAACTCTGAATCTGGTGGTGAAAGTGTACGTAGGTATTTATTCTGAAACTTTCATACCCTTGTACACTCCTGCGGTGGTCCATGGCAAAAGGTTTATGCTGGAAAAACGTTTCTTTTTCAGCGGTCAGATGTACAGGTCAATCTCAATAAATTAGAATGTCGTGGAAAAGTTCATTTAAATTCAACTCAAACTGAAGCTGAAGGCCACTGTCAAAGAAACCTGGGCTTCTATACCACCTCAGCAGTGCCACAGACTGATCGCCTCCATGCCACGCCGATTTGAGGCAGTAATTAACCTCCTACAACCTGATGTCCACATACAGTACGTGGACATAAAACGCAGGTAAAACCAAAGCTCAGGTCTTAGGAGGTTAAAGCAAAAGGATTTGAAGTCACGTGGTGACAGGTGAGCCTCGAACAAAAATACAGCCTTAAAAAGGGGCTGTACTGCTGCTTTATGTAGTCGCCATTAAGCGCTGCTACTACTAGTTGCCATAGTAACGAAGATTGGTAGTACAAAAAAAGACTTTTGTAGACTTCATATGGCGGGAAATTCTGATGCTGGAGACTTTTCATAAGTGCCCTACAGACACTAATTACATGGGTGTATTTTTGTTTCATTTTAATTCTGAAACTAAATTTGACACGAATTCGATATTATTATAGAAATATATTATAAACTTTTGCGCATTAGTTTCCTGCCTTTTTTTTTTTCTTTTTTAAAACATTGAAGCCTTTCCTCTCTTTCATTAGTCCTGTAGATGAATAAGTGATGTTTGTTATCGTGTGCTAAAACACCAGATATGAACTATGTTTAATCACCGTCCTCATATTTGTCTCGCAGGTTTACGTGTCTTATGACTATGGAACCAGCTTCATCCATATATCAGATAGGTTTGTCCTGCCTAGTGGGGAGGTGACCATCGCGCAGGTGATCTCACAGTTCTACCACAGTCCTGCTGATAACAGACGCGTAAGTATCCATCACTGCGATTTCTCAAATCTCATGCATGGGCCTTCGAGCACTAAAAAGAGCGGTCAGTTATGTTGTTTTGATGTGTGCGTGGGTTTGCACCTTCGTGCGTGCATGCGTGTGTGTTTGTGCGTGTGTGTGTGTGTGTGTGTGGGAAGCTGGTTTTGGGTGTGGGAGCAGTTCCCATGAGACCCAGTGCGACAGCATGACTAATAGTCCCGGCCTTACCCGTAGCTGTTGCCCTTGGCACCCAACATAATTGCCTGCTTCAGGGAGGAGTTGACTGTTGCAAAGACTCATGGGAATTGAAGTGCTGTTCTACTCCCGGTTTCTGCAGTGCGGTTCCTCGGGACACAGTCCAGAGCCAGACTGGGATAGCGAACAACAGTGCGCAGTAGTAGATCAGCATAAGGACAGCTGCCCACAATTTCTAAAAAGATTTTTTAATCATAATAACATATAAACCAACTGATAAACCTAAGCGAGCTTGCAGATGTTTTTTTTATAAATAACATCAGAGGACGATTTATGTAAATTTGAGCTTAAAAAATAATTCCATGTCGGTTCATGAAAGCGCATTTTTACAGCAGCACGGCTCATTGGTTTCCCATCCCGGTGCAAGTGTGTGTTTTATATTGCACATGGCTATCAGTAAGCAGTGTGTTCCTACTGCTTTTCTCTTCCTTGCCCCGACTCATCCTACAAAGCTCTTACATTGGAGCGGAAGCTGTTCCGCTACTCATAGTACAATGGGTCATAGATGCCTGATCAACCAGAAGCCCCTAAAGGGAATTACTGCTCCATAATTACAGCTAAAGAACCGCAATCTCTTGTAAATATATATTAATGGCATATTTGTTGTCTGAGCTTTTGATATTTCACATTATACTTTTCTAGTCAAGTCATTTGGAGCTTGTTTAAACTTTAATTATATTTGTTACATACACGATCGTGGCCATAAGACATAACACGTGCAGTGAAATGCTTAGTTAACCTGAAGAATCAAAAATGGAATTCTAAAGTAAAATTTAATTGCATAAAACAGATCAAATAGAATTAAGCTGTCCAATTAAAACTAAATAGGCAAAATAAAGAATAATTATAGCAGTTGGGTTTAATACAGTGAATAATATAGCAGGGCTCAACAATAAGGACTGCCCAATGGCCCGGGGCAGGTGCGAAAGACACTCGGGACAGTAGATGAGCTTGTCACATGCCCGATTGGACCAGAGCTGTCTCGTCATTCAATGATATAATTCCAGCACCTGATGTGAAGAGGTAGAAAAATCGGTACCTGAGCTGCGTCCCAAATGATACGTACTTTGAATCTGTCTTCTGAAAAATTATTTAAAATACTGTTAAAAAAAGTTATTTTTTTTGTTATGGGGCCAGTGGAAGTTTGCAGGGCAAGAAAAGATCTGAACCCGTCCGGGCCAGAAGAAAAAATCCTTAGCAGTGAGTCCTGTATAGCAGCGGTCCCCAACCTTTTTGCGCCACGAACCAGTTTAATATTAGACAATATTTTCACGGACCGGCCTTTTAGATGTGGCGGAAATTGATGGAAATTTTCCATCATAAAACATCGATCACAATCAGATAATAAATATGATTGAATTATATTCAAAATAGATTCATATTATCATTTGGCCCACAGCCTTTTCCAGACCAACCTACATTTATCTCTTTAATGCAACTGAACAGTTGAGAGTTGGGGTAGCTTGGTGGCCCTGAGGTTCAAATATAATGTTGGATGAAATGCATATAATAGTTAGAACTTATATTTACAATTATGTTTTAATTGTGTTGACTTATTTTTAGCATGCTTGGCAACTTGAATAAAAAGCTCAATTCCCAAAAGCACTTGCTCTCTAAATAATCTTCATGAATTTGCCTACCGGCAACTTTTAAAAGCATGTGTTTCTGGAAAGTTCAGGAATAACAAGCTAGGTGGTTCTATAAAGTATCTATACTATTATAAAAGCTATAATATTCCAATATTGTACACAATGAATGTAAATAAATGTGATTAATCTGTAAATCGGTGTATTATAGAGAGAATGTGCAGAATCATTTTCTATTTACAAGAGTTTCTGGCTGCAAAAAGTTTCTAATAATTAGTGCAATTAATAGTTTCTAGTAATTGTATTAGGGGTTGAATTCAGTTTTATTTGTTTAGCCCGTTTATCACAAAAGTGTACAGCTTTAAAGAAATATATAAATTCAGGATAGAAATTATACAGTAATATTTAGCCCCAATGAGAGTAACAGAGGCAACTTACAGAGATAAGAGGAACTAGACTACAAAGAGAACCTATTATGATTATAAATCCTTTTGTGTATTTGTTGTATCTGCGTACTGATGGTTTATTGTGTACTGTATAGTGAAAAAGTTCAAATGTTGCAACAGTGAAATTTACTCAAGTTACTGAAGTGACGCTTCACTAATGGAGGCTTACTGAAGAAATTGTTCACCGATGATGAATGAATTCATTAAAACAAATGCATGAAAAGCTAGCTCACATTTTATTTCTGTTCGGCCCTTCCCTGTCGTCTTCAGTACCTTTTTGCAGACACCAAAAACAATTATCTTTGGAACACCTTTGACTTCTGCAAGAACGTCCAGGGATTCTCCATCTCCTTCAAACCCACAGACCTGCTCCTGCACAGCAAGAATCCAAACCTGGTGCTGGGTTATGACAGTTCCCACCCTAATAAGCAGGTTTGTCCAAAGATACACACCCCAACACACTGATTTAGACCTGCTTATGAAATGTCATTGGTTTTCCTGGTTCTTTGTACATTGTTGAGTATGACAGCAGGCTTTCTGCCTTTCTTTCTTTAAATAGCTGCTTGTTCTCTTAACACGCAGGGTAGTTATTTTACCGTTCTGACTCAGTAGGGCAAAAACTTTATAACTTTGTATTAAAAACAATATATTGCAAATCTTGGGCCAGTGGCACTTGTCCAATATGTGTGGTGCTTCATCATTGTTAAAGCCTTTGAGAAAAGTTTCATTCTAATATGCAATATAATGAGTCATCAGCTGGGCTTGAAATCCCATAAATGTTTCTTTAAAAAAAAAAAAAAATAATTATCTGCTTTTTTTTTCCTTCTCCTTTTTTCCGGAAGCTGTGGAAGTCAGATGACTTTGGAGAAACGTGGGTGCTGATTCAAGAACATGTCAAGTCCTACTTCTGGTAAGAGCGTTGATTAATGATATCCTGCAGGTGTTTGCCATAAGACGCTGTGAATTACTATTGGCTCATCTGCATAGTTTGACCATAAACCATTGTATAGCTTGGAAGGTTCTAATTCTAGCCTGATTCTAGCCTTTTCCTATTTGGGATCATTTATTGTCTGTGTACTCCAATGGAATACTAGCACGCCTGCCTTGCAGCAAGGGTTCGACTCCCACCCAGGGTGGGATTTACCGTTACAGTATTTATCCAGAGCGATGTACAAGAGTACTTTAACGTCTCCATCAATGAATATTTCAATTCTGGTTTGTTGGATTAGAACGAAGTGCACCAAACATAAACCTGTTGGAAAAAAAAGAACAATTGTTAGAAAAGGTTGAATTTTTTTTTTGTAATATTGAGTAAGAAAAACACTATCAAAGGGTATTTCAAATACAGATCTTATTTATCACATACACATACATGAAGGCAAATTTTTTTATTCCGCAAACCCCAGCTTATGAAGGCTGTGGTCAGAGAGCAGGATCAGCCAGAAAGTGCGGTGCCCCTGGAGCCTTGCTCAAGGGCCCAGTGATGGTAGCTTGCCTGATGCGAGGCTTGAACCGGGACTTTCTGATCACTGACCCAGAGCCACCACCCCTTATTTAAGAAAGCGGTAAGTCTTTAAGCATCTCTTGATGCTCTTGATGAATCGGCTGTTGATTGGTAGTTCATTCCACCACCTTTGTGCCAGAACAGAGGTAAGTCGGGAGGGAACGTGGGACCAGTCAAGCATTGCTTGTTGCTCACGTGTAATCACGTGGTGTGATGAGACCTTTAATGCAAGTGGTTGCTGTTCCGCTTTTGGCTTTGTAGGCAAGCATCAATGTTTTAAAAATGATGCATGCAGCTACTGGAAGGCAGTGAAGGGAGCGCAGTACCGGGGTGGTGTGAGAGAACTTCGGAAGGTTGAAAACGAGTCATGCAGCTGCATTCTGGGTCATCTGTAGAGGACATGTGGCACTCAGAGGGAGACTGCGAGCTGCAGTAGTCTAGTCTGGAAATGACAAGAGACTAGTGTCGGCAAGTAACTGAGCAGCCTGTGTTGATAAAAATGGGCGAATCCTTCTGATGTTTTAAAGGATATACCGAAGGGACCACGTTAGATTAGTAACGTGTAGAAAAGGACAGCTGACTGTCCATGTTTACTCCAAGGTTGCTAGCCGTAGTTGAAGGAGAGTTGTCTAGGGACAGCACAAGATCCTGACATGGGGACGAATCACCTGGGATGAAGGGCAGTTCCGTTTTGCTGGGGTTGAGCTTCAGCTGACGAGGTGCCACCCATGATGAAATGTACATTCTGAGATCCGGGCAGACGCAGTGGTAAGGGAACCCATGTGAGGAGAGGACTGCACCAAGAGAGTGGGTGTATAGCGAGAAGAGGAGGGGACCAAGTACTGAACCTTGTGGGACACCAGTACGGTGTCTGCGTGGCACAGATGTTGCTCCCCTCCAGGATATCTGATATGAATGACCGTCCAAGTATGAAGCAAACCATTGCGATGCTGCTCCACAAATTACAAGACTCTTGAGGGTGTAGTCAGTAGAATCCTGTGTTTGACCATGTAAAACACTAGACAGGTCAAGCAGGATGAGAACTGAGGACAGTTTGGCTGATCTGGCAGCATGAAATTCATCCGGTAAGCCGAGTGTCAAGCTCGGTGATGACATAGCAGTTTTGGATCAAAGATGATTAATTCATTGCTTGTTAGTACTAAAGCTTGAACCTGCTGATTAGTAACCTAGCACCGTAACCCTTTTGCATGACTTCCCTAACTGCCCTGCTCATTGGATATACTATTAAACATTTATTCTCCTTTACCTGTTATAATAACTTATACTCTTCTGGAAAGCCTGTCCAATAGAATTTGGTGCGTGTCTGTGTGGATTTGTGATCTTTCAGGTACCAGAGCATTAGGGAGGTAAGGTATTGATGTCCGGTGTGGAGGTGTTCAGTGATGTCACGGCAGTTTATAGAGGACCGTCGGGTGGGTGTAAATGTCAGTTGTCCATATACTTTCTGCAATATGGGATTAAATACTTGGGGTATCAATGAGTCTAAATGAGTTTTTTAAGCTTTGATTTGTTCTTAAGTAAAGAATCCTGAATACTGATAGTCGTACACATCCACAGCTTTTTTGTATTATTCACTCATTTATTGTCTAGCGTTTATCCTGTTCAGGGTCGTGGGGGCGTTGGAGTCTATCCCAGCTAACATGGGGTGTAAGGCGGCGGTACACCCTGGGAAATCGCCAGTTAATCGCTGGGATTATTGTATTATTGTTAATTTTTTTCTTGTTTTTTGTGGTATTAAAAAGCCTAACCAGGGGCTAGGGCTGCAAATTAGCCTTTGGCTAGAACCTGCATGTAGAGAATCGGCGGCTTGAAATTGTAGCAAGGTTATACCGCATTGTCACTGTTAAATAAACTAATAAATAAATTAAACATAACAGGGCAAGCGATTATAGGAAATAATCATCGATTGGATGACCTCTGTGAATGTTCTCGCTTTTCCCTGTTACAGTAAGCTTCAGAGTTTTTATTGCTCTTACAATACTGTAGAAATTTTGAAAGCCTTCTGTGACCTCCGTGAAATCCTGTGTAAATGATCTCCCATGCCAAGTAGAGTGACACAATGATTGATCTTGAGACTCCAGATATCCTAGAGGAGTAGACAAACTAAAAAACACATACACGTGTATGTAACATGCTAAATATAACACTGTCTAAATCTGTTACATACGATATTACAGGGTAGGACAGATTGCAGACATGCAAAGTCTTGCAAGCTAATAGCTAATACAAACTTCAAGTTTGCTATCGTCAATACTCTAAAAATGATTTAGCTACTAAAATGTAATCTAGCAAAAGTAATGAGTAGATAAACTTTCTTTATAAATTACATACAGTATACCGTACATGGAAGTCAAACACATAGAACAGCCGAGGTGTGCAAAATAATGGTTTTCTGTTTTTTCACCGGAAGTTCCAAAGGTCACATCAAATGTGTGTGATACGATCTTTTTCAGCTTAATGACGAATCAATTTGAGTTTTCATCCTGCTCTCCCCCACAGACCCACCCTGCACTTTGCTATCACCGTTCTTTAAAAAAAAAATTTTTAGATATAAAATTAATTTAAAAAAAAAATTAATAAAAAAATGGGGGGTTGGGGGGTGTACTACCTCCCTGAATTGAGTTTTTGCAGGGTGGGATGTCGAAATCCTGAAGGGACTATTAACATGTTAGTTACGCCAGCTTGATGCAGGAAAAATGATTTTAATCCGTTTCTCTTTTGTCAAAGGCGTTATAAAAGATATCTGTAAATTATGTACTTTGGCAAACTACTGTACTTTTTCCCCCATCAGATACATACTTGTATGTACAAATACAGTATATACACACAGAACACTATGTCTCTTCATTCTTTTTAACAGAATAAGTTATGTTAATGTTTGTCATACTCATTTCAAGAGACAGAAAATATAAGATCAGGCCGGGGAAGAAGTGATGCCAGAAGTGAAACAAAACCAAAAAAAAAAAAAGTGTTTAATACCCCTATACCGTATGCATAGCGACTTTTGGGACACCATATAGAAATATTCTAAAAGTAAATTAAAAAATGTTTTTGCTGTACACACAGCTTATAAAAAGGGGAAGTGGTAGCTTAGTGGTTAAGGTGCTGGACTGCTGATCTGAAGACTTGGGTTCGATTCCCAGAGTTGCCAAACTACCACTACTGGGTACTGCCAAGCTACCACGACTACCCTGAGTAAGGCCCTTAAACCTCAACTGCTC
Organism: Liobagrus marginatus; assembly: GCA_028566295.1. NCBI lineage: Eukaryota > Metazoa > Chordata > Actinopteri > Siluriformes > Amblycipitidae > Liobagrus > Liobagrus marginatus. The sequence goes on along the minus strand of JAOUQX010000041.1, from coordinate 6,401,072 downwards.
ATTTGTAAGTCGTACTGGATAAGAGCGTCTGCCAAATGCTGTAAATGTAACACATGCTTCACTATGTACAGAATATTGCCCTTCATACAGTATCATGTATGATAAGATCATGTATGATATGATGTGGTTCAACACAATGTCAGTAAATCATGGCTTAAAAACAAGACATAAAAAAAAAGGTTTCCTGCGTTAATCAGTACTTCACAATACCGACGGCAACCCGTTTGCTATTTATAGTTCTCTAATTTACATTCTTTATTATTTAGCACTGCGAATGACGAAAAAGGCACGCGATTTTTTTATGAACACAAGTGTGGTTTGTATTCCGCCTATTCACTAGGGAGCAACAATAATCTGTAGCAATAACCAGGTCGACAATTATGTGCACTGCGTTTGTTTGTAGTGTAGGCATTTTTGATCAGTGGCCGGTTAATGGCCTTCAGGCTTGACTTCACACCATACATTTCCTCCTCTAGAGTAGCACCAGTCAGAGAGACACCCTGAAAAAATGGAGTATGGCTAATGAGTCTCCTATCAGTATACAGTGGAACCTCAGGTTACGAATTTAATTCGTTACGGAACTTTACTGGTAACCTGAAAAGTTCGTATCCCGATACGAATTTCCCCATAAGAATTAAAAGACACAGTGTTAACACGAACGCTGAGACAATGCTCTCGCTAGGTACACAGGACGCTAACTGATGCGTCGAGCTTCGCTGGAGTGCATAGGTGGTGATACGAAAAGAACCAACTTGTCTGCGATTTTTTTGGCGCGCGACGTTCGTATGTTAGTATCCCGAAATTTAGTTCGTAACCAGGGGCAAAATTTTTGACGAACTGCGATTCGTAACCTGAATTATACGTATGCTGGGCGTTCGTAACCCGAGGTTCCACTGTACTGATAAAACCTCAAAGGAGGCGCTAGTGAGTTTATATTACATACAGTATATAATATATATGCCGAGATATAAAACAAAGCTTAAACAGCAACCCCCAATCTCCAGTGATAACGCGTTGGACAGACCAATCAGCGGCCGTGTTACAAGACGCGCTGGATGACGTAGACTGGGACATGCCTTGGCGGAGCTCCGAAGGTGACGTCAGCTTGTTTACGGATGTAGCTACAAGCTTCATAGGAAAATTAGCTGACGAAACGGTCCAAAAAGTCACAATA
>JAOUQX010000041.1:6380738-6390792 GCA_028566295.1 Liobagrus marginatus | reverse complement strand
TAGTCGTTTAGACAGGCGGGCTGGGGTTTCTTTGGGACAGGAACAATGATGGATTTTTTGAAGCACGCTGGGATTACACTCAATTAACACTCAAACACAGCAGCGTGGTGGCGTGTGGTGTGGTGTGGTGTGGTTTGGGGTTCACACACACCCCTGGACATCGCCCAGAATCAAGCAGACCTCAGCATTTTAGAGCCCCCCAGCCACCCCACTCTTAACTCTACTGAGCTTCTTGCTGGTTTATGGTTATAAGAAGAGAACGAGATGTAGCACAGCTATAATTCCAATTCACCAAGTGTGTAAACAGGTTATTGTGTAAAACCTCGGTTGTGATCGATGCCAGCGAGTGCTGGAGGTCTTGTCTGCGAGATAATTTTTGCTTCTAACGACATAATGTGTATGTACAGTAGGTAAACGCTACCTTCTTACCCAAAAATCACAGCCAGGCATCAAGTAGCAGGGCTTACATAGATAGCACACGTCATGGATGTGATCGAATGTTTGTTTCCTGTGATGGGTTTCCAGTCTGTGGCAGTGGAAATAAAGTTGATCTATAGTCTCATGCGAAGCCATGTTAACATTTAAGACAGTATCTTATTTATGATAACAAATATAGAATTCGTTTTTCATGTCATTCTAAACACGAACAGGTTTGCTGTTAAATACATTATATGGCCAAAGGTTTGTAGACGAAATAGAAGTTGAAAAATCTATATGCTGTACACTGGAACTAAGAGGCCTAAACACTGTTCCAGCAAAACAAAGCCCTTGAGCTTAATAAAGACATGGGGTGTTAGTCTTTGAGTGGAAAGAGTCATCACTTCAATCCGGCTGAACAGTGTTGGGATGAACTGGAACACTGACTGCAACCCTTCCTAAATGGACTGTAATGTCTGATCTTACTAATACTCTTCTGTCTGGATGAGGAAATCCTCACTCTATGCTCCAAAATCTAGTGGAAAGCCTTTCCAGCAATTTCGAGGTTATTATAAGAGTAAGAGTGAGACTTATTCTTGAATAGGATGTTCAAAAACACATATGGACGATAGTGATGTTAAGGTGTCTCATTACTTTTTATTGTAAGTTTGTTATTGTATACATTTCTGGTATTTATCAGAAGCACATATCCAGGGCGACTTTCTTTTACTTAATTTTTTACCATCTGAGCGGTTAAGGGCCTTGCTCAGCGGCCCAGTAGTAGTAGCTTGGTGGTGCTGGGAATCGAACCCACGATCTTCCGATCAGCAGTCCAGCACCTTAATCACTAAGCTACTACTTCACATTGTACTATCGTCTCATTTAATAATGTGCATTGGTGGAATTTTGTTGTTACTACTTTACTACTGTGTTCTTATTCGCTTATGTATATCCTTTATAAAAAAAAATAAAATAAAATAAAAAAACCCTTTTGAGACCGTCATATATTTAACATCGGCGAGTAATAGCAGCGAATGAATAACAGCACCGTATAGTACTGATGAAGTGTTTCCTGTCGGTTTGATCGTGTACATGATCACGTCATGTTTGCTATTGTGTTCTCTCACTTTTAAGTTTTCTAAAATGTACAGAGCTGATAATTTATTCATATGCTGTTATTATTAATGTATACTCTTTAGATTTGTATTCTACAGAATACATCAATAGGCCTGGTTCCTAATGCAGAATCTAGTCTAATAAGTGTATCTATAAATGTACCTAGTCTAATTAAACTAGTACCTATATAGTACCTAGTCTAATTAAACTAGTACAGTACCTACATAGTGCCTAGTGTAATTAAACTAGTACCTATTTAGTGCCTAGTCTAATTAAACTAGTACCTATATAGTACCTAGTCTAATTAAATTAGTACCTATTTAGTGCCTAGTCTAATTAAACTAGTACCTATATAGTACCTAGTCTAATTAAACTAGTACCTATTTAGTGCCTAGTCTAATAAACTAGTACCTATATAGTACCCAGTCTAATAAACTAGTACCTATATAGTACCCAGTCTAATAAACTAGTACCTATATAGTACCCAGTCTAATAAACTATTACCTATATAGTACCCAGTCTAATTAAACTAGTACCGATATAGTACCTAGTCTATTAACATGCCACCGTGGCTAGTTCATTATCTGTATTTAATAAATTGTCGCACTGATTAATGCATTTTATAATGTTCCAAGACAACACTTTCTAAAAATTTTTTTTTATTATTATTAATTAATTAATTTATTTGTTTATTTATTTATTGCATCACACTGTAATAAAGAAATTTACTGACGGGACATTTTGTAATCAGTGTTAACAAATTCATTATTTTATCATCGCAAGTCTGATATAAAGTCAGGGCACTGTTCGCTTTCAATGTGAGACAAGCGTACAGGTTTGAGTTTCCGCCTTTACGTTTTCGGTACTTATCAACAAGCACTTGGGGCATCTCGGAGCAGAAACGGGTTGATGAGTATTTGCTCTGAAAATAGAACCGTTCAAATGTGGGAAAATTTTTTTTTGATTTTATGGAAAATCTTTTTGGAATATTTTGGCCTTAGTAGGCTTGGCAAAAACAGAAAGAACTATAGGAAAACTCCTACATATCCACCACCTAAAGTGTTTCATGACGAGAAATTCAATGCTGAACAACAACACATGGATAAATTGCATTTGCTGGAATAAAACAAAAAAAAGAGAAAAAATGTTAATAAAACAAAAATAAATCCATTTTTTAAAATACATTTCTGCCCATAAAGACAGAATTTCTGTGAAATGACCATGTTGGTGACCCCTGCCTTAAGGTGTGCTGTGGTATCTGGCAGTAAGATGCTAGCAGCAGTAGCTCTGTTGGATCAGATCACATGTGGACTCCATGTGCATCAGTGAGCCTTGGCTGCCGGTTCAACACTGTTCCTTCCTTGGACCACTTTTTATTAGATACTGACCACTGCAGACCAGGACACCCCACAAGAACTGTTAAAGTGAACTTTTTATCATTTCGAAAATTTAAGTTGCACTTCATATGAGCTCATGATTACAATTTATATAAACACCACTGCTTCCTTCTTCCGTGTGCATGTGACACATACATTTTTAAAGTTATGTGTAGTTATGCACATTATCAGCTACACTGCTCCAGTATGAAATAAGAAATGAGTGTTTATACACTTTATTATTCTTTTTTTTACCACTGCTGTGCTTGCGTGATTAGACCATCCCCATGTTTTAAGTCCTAACTAATCTACTTGCATTTCTTCTTGCCCCCTTTCCATCCCTTCATATTCTCTCTCTCTCTCTCTATTTGCTCTCTCATGCTTATCTCAATGTGTCAGGATCTGTGGGAAAGAACCTGTCGAATAAACCCAACGTTTACGTCTCGAGCAGTGCCGGAGCCCGGTGGAGAGAGGTACCGATACACTCCTGCACACCCAATCACTCTGATGCTAAAAGAGTCATTTATTTCTATCATAATGTCTGCTTCAGGCGCTGGCTGGTCCACATTTCTACACGTGGGGGGATCATGGGGGCATCCTGATGGCTATTAACCAGGGCGGCTCCACCAAGACACTGAAGTGAGTCGTTGCCTTTGGGTTTTTGATCACGTATTTATTAAAAGTCTCTTTGCACTCACACTAACGTTCACCTGATTTCAGCGACAGCCGCCCCGTGCAACAAAGTGACAGAATTAGAAGTGAGATTTTTGTCAATTCCAGGCAGTTTATATCCAGGGCAGTGAAGCAGCAAAGCCAAATAATAAGCTCGAATGTTTCCTTGTACTAATTCTCTGGTATTGGTGGCCCTATGTTTCTTTTGTCCCGCACAAATTTATTTTCTCCCTAGAATTGGTTCTTACGTAGGCTTGTCTACCAACATTTTTACTGGCCTAGAGGGGCCAGTGACATGACATGACATGACATGACGTGACATGACATGTAACGCAACCAATCACTGTCTTCCTTCTTTCATGAGGGAAATAGAAGCATCGCAAGGCTTTGTTTGCAGGCAGACTGTTAAAAAACTCAACATGTCCGTCTCTGCAACCAGTCTAATGATAATTTCTGACGAGTGTGTTCTGTCTATCAGACGTTCAGCCAACAGTTCATTGCTATGATGTCTGAAGCTCAGACTAGCTTTATCCCAAACAAAGGCTAACTGTTTTTTCCTTTTAAAGAAAAAGAATGTTCATCGTCGAATCAACGGTCCTAGATAGCTGGCTTTTAGCCCTAAGGCGGGTTAAGAATATTAATAAAAAGCTTTTACATATTCAGAGAGATGTATTTTACTTTGCACCCATTTCAATGCATTGCACCCCCCCAAAAAAACTTTTATCTTGTTATATATCATCCCAAAGTATATACAGACATCAGAAAACAAATCTCAGAACTAAATTACAGGCATTGTTGATGTATATACAATGCAGCAGGACTATCCAAGTAGAGCTTTTGGATGATGACTTGTGTCAGAGCAGGGAAGACACACACACATGCACATACATGCACATACATATACACATACCTAAGTGCTTTTCCAATCTGAGTTTTTGTGTGTCGCCGTCTGTGGCCCAGGTTCAGCACCAACGAGGGTGAGACGTGGAGCGAGTTCCAGTTCTCGCAGCAGGAGGTCTACGTGTACCAGCTGCTGACCGAGCCCGGCGAGAAAAGCACCGTGTTTACGATCTTCGGCTCCTACGCTGAGCAAACGCACAGCTGGCTCATACTGCAGGTCAACGTCAGCAGCGTGCTCGGTGAGGATCGAACCATTGGCCAGTTTTTCTTAGCTTAGCACTGAATCTGAAATTGCCCCATGAGTTTGATGTTTTTATAGCAAGTCACATGGCTTTGGTCTAGACTGTTTTGATATGATCTGGTGAAGTATGACAAAGCCTCAGGGTAGCTCATTCGTTTGCAGCTTTTTTTTTTGTAGGAAAGTCAATTCATTAAAAGAACAAACTGGTTTAATTAGGAAGTGTAATCGGTTTAATTCATTCATTCATAAATTGTCTAGCGCTTATCCTGTTCATGGTCGCAGGGCGCCCTTAGGTGGTGTGTGAGGCGGGGTACACCCTGTACAATCGGCAGTTAATCGCAGGACTAACGCTTAGAGACAGACAACCATTCACACACACATTCACTTCTTTGTACAATTTAGAGTAGCTAATTCACCTATGCCCAATCACATGTGTTTGGAGGCGGGAGGAAACCGGGATATCTGGGGAAAACCTGCGCAAGCACGGGGAGATGTAAACTCCATACAGAAAGACCCAGGGTGCGAATCAATCCCATGACCTTCTTGCTGTGAGGCAGGATTGAGTGCTAACCACCATGCCGTCCGTAATCATTATTATATAGCAAAATAATTACTATTATGTGTTAACGCAGGCGTGCCATGTTCCGAGGGCGACTATAAGCCCTGGTCTCCGTCTGACGAGCGAGGAAACGATTGCGTTCTGGGCCGCGAGCTGGTCTTCAAACGTCGCTCACCCCACGCAACCTGCTTTAACGGCGAGGACTTCGACCGACCCGTCAGCATTTCCAACTGCTCCTGCACGCGGCAGGACTACGAATGGTAATTGGCTTACTAAACATTTCAACGGTGTGTGTGTGAAATTAAATATTTCCCTCCAATTAAAAAAAATATAATAAAGACCACGAAACGCACAACACTCTTTTAAAGTGACCATTCACTTCTCAAAGGGGAACGGTTATAGAGAATGGGTTTAAATCGCTTGCACAGAATATATAATACAGGAAACATAAACCACAGTTTTTAATCGCCAATTCATTTTTTAATACGAGACGGTTATAAAGCACTTGCACGACTTGTACGGAAATGTATTTGCCCCCCCCCCCCCCTTGATTGCTTCTATTGCCTTTTATGCTAAGTTGATGCTAACTTTTTGACTCTTAGCTTGTTTTGTGTAAACATTTTGCTTTTGACTTTGAAGTCATATGACTTCTTTGATAAGACGTCAGTCAATCAAATTTTGCACTCAGCAAGGGGGCAATTACTTTTTTTTCCAGGGCACTGAATATAGATGAATATAGAGACCTCATAGCTAGAACATCCAAATGTTTTTGCATGGGCATGAATTTCATGGAAAATGCAGAATGTAGTTTAATTTGTCACCTTGAACAGTGCAGAGAGCCCTATTAGTTCGGTATGTAGGTTCAACATCCACGCCAGTTCACCATGTCACATGGTCACCAAATTCCAGCATGTACAGTTTCAAAGTGCCTGAGGAATGCTGGATGAATTCTTCCAAATTGCCCTCATCATTAGAAATGACCAGGAAATGAGAGGCGTGCTCCTCTAATGTTCATATTCTCACCCCTTGTCTCTCAGTGATTATGGCTTCAAGCTGAGCGACGACTTCTCTCTTCAAGTGTGTGTTCCTGACCCGGAGTTTTCAGGCAACTTGTACGCCCCTCCTGTGCCCTGTCCTGTGGGCACGATGTACCATCGCAGCAAAGGGTAACTTAAGGCTGTTCGGAGAATATGAGACACGAGATCGTGGGCTTGCAGCATTTGCACCCCCTAGTGTTCAAAGCGGTTAAATGAAGAAAAAAAATAAACAAAGCTAGTTTCTTTCGTCGTCAAGTATGTGTGTTTTAATCGCTTCAGGTATAGAAAAGTTCCCGGTGATAGCTGTACCGGTGGAGACGTCGAGGCCCGGTTGGATGGAGAGTTGCTCCCATGTCCCATTGGAGGTCAGAATTCTTTGGTTTCTTGCGCTGTCTTGTTTTGCTAGCCAACATTTACATTACATTTTATCCAACTGATCCAACAGTTTTGAGGGTTAAAGGCCTTGCTCAGGGGCCTAGCAGTGGTAGCTTGGTGGTGCTGGGAATCGAACCCCAGCCTTCAGATCAGCAGTCCAACACCTTAACCACTGAGCTCCCACTCTCACACATATGTGATACGTAAATATGTAATACGTTCCAGAACCTTTACTTCTGCTTTGTAAGAATAATAGACGATGAGCTTCAAATATAAGAAGGAGTGGCTAATAAAGTGCGGTCACTTCCTCATTAGACATGCGTTCAAAATGTATCATTTATTATTTCAGTTTGTATCTTTCTGTAAACTCTTTAGACGACGTCCAGTGTTCGGACACTATACAATTAACATTGATTTGAGTTGAGTGAATGGCAAGCTGGTGAGCTAGTTAAGATTCATTATAATTGAATTATAAGTATAGTTCATTTAAGAGAGAGAGAGAGAGAGAGAGAGAGAGAGGAGAGGTTTAAGAAAAACCAAATGAGTTTATGATTATTGTTATTATCTAGCTAAGTTTATTACGTATGACAGTGTTTGGGCGCATAGCTTTATAGCTAGAAGTCGTGGTGTTATCTTTCCACATTACAGCTATTTCTTGTCTCCAAAGTTTCTCAGTGGTGACTGATCTTACATGGCAGCTTGAATTAAAACTCGAATTATGAATGAATAATACCTTTTTTGTGTGTGCTGGGAATTTTGCTATGCAATAGTTTCTTCATTATAGCCTTGGATATACATTTAGCCTGGATGTTATCTGCTCATCAACTCATAAGGCTAATAAAAAAAACAAAAAACAGTCAAATCTTTCAGTAGCTGGAAATATCACTTACTTATCATGATGTGTGTTTGTGTGTAGAGAGTAATGAATTCATCCTATATGCCTTGAGAAACTCGATCCACCGCTATGATCTGGCCACCGGTACGGACCAATCCATGCCTCTCTCAGGCCTGCGTGAGGCGGTGGCTCTGGATTTTGACTATGAGAGGAACTGCCTCTACTGGGCTGACATTTCACTCGACATTATACAGGTACGAGCACTTACAGCAGGATTTTGAGCAAATGTCCTCACGTTCAGCTAATAATCAACAATTTCGTTATTCGACATGATGTAATAAATTCCGTTCAGGATTTTTAATCGACGAATTCACCTTTTTTTTTTTAAAGACTATAGCTTCTGTTTATTTTTTCATTCTAGCATCTGCAGTTGTCCTAAACTTTGTAATGGCTAAATGAGCCTTAGTGCTTGTTGCAGATGTTTGCTCTTAAAGCACCACCAAAACCTTATTTACTTCACTTTCTTATGCGAACATGAACTATGATAACGTGGACATGGGTATATTATAGATTAATGAGCTAATAAAAGTCCTGAAAGACACTGCACTATGCTTATACTGGGTATGGACTCGCTTTGCTCTCGAAACACCATGACTCGAATTCCATAAGAGATCAGGAGATAAGATAATTCCATAAGAGATCAGGAGATAAGATAATTCCATAAGAGATCAGGAGATAAGATAATTCCATAAGAGATCAGGACATAAGATAATTCCATAAGAGATCAGGACATAAGATAATTCCATATTGAGATCAGGAGATAAGATAATTCCGTATTGAAATCAGGATTCAAGCAATTCCAGCGGATGCTTTTTAATGGACTCTTCATGCCGTGACTCACCGGTTCGACTACATCCGAAACATGTCCACTTAAATGCCGATCCAGTGGGTGAAGGACACGAGATAACACTGAACTCGTTGTCATGTTCATATCATCAGTTCCTGCAGAGACGATTCTGTAACATTTTGCCTTATCATGCTGGAAATTGTTGGAAGAGAAGGACAAGAATATGTTTAGCAAAAAAATGCAAATAGGCTATAACCATCAAGCAATGAGTTGCTGACAATAATGGGCTCAAAGTGGGACTATAAAATATTCCCCACACCTTTGCACCACCTCCACTAGCCTGGACTGTTCACACATGGTAGATTGGGTCAGTGGATTCATGCTGTTGCTGCCAAATTCTGATTCATGTGCCCCAGCAGACATTCTTACACTTTTTAATGTAATAGGAGGCGGCACATTGGCAGAGTAGTTCCGCACAGGGTGTTTCTGTGTGGGGTTTGCATGTTCTCCCCGTGCTTGCGCAGGTTTTCTTCGGGTACTCCGGTTTCCTCCCGCCTCCAAACACATGCGATTGCGCATAGGTGAATTACGTACTCTAAATTGTCCATAGGAGTGAATGTGTGTGTGAATGGTTGTCTGTCTCTAAGTGTTAGTTCTGCGATTAACTGCCGATTGTCCAGGGTGTACCCCGCCTCACACCCTAAATTAGCTGGGGTATGCTCCAGCGCCCCCACGACCCTGAACAGGATAAGTGGTAGACAATGACTGAATATAATAGGCTATCCCAGGTACGCTGCAACGTGTTAGTTTTTTATTCAATTATTGTATTTTATTTGGATTGACATGGAAATGTCTGCTCCTCTTGAGGCTGAATGGAATTACAATCATAAGCTAACTAATATTTATATGCTTGTGCCTGGAAACCTGATGTGTTTTTTAAGTAAGCACTCCGTCTCTCTCTCTCTCTATATGTCTTTAGAGGCTATGTTTGAATGGCAGCTCCGGTCAGGAGGTGATTGTTAGAAAAGATCTGCAGAATGTCGAGGCTCTGACTTTTGACCCCGTCAGCCGACTTCTCTACTGGGTGGATGCTGGTTCTCAGAAGATAGAGGTAACTATATATATTAAATGTCAATGTTTTTTGGTGCATTGAGTGCAGTAGTGTATCACGCAATGGTTTCATCTTGCTCAGGTCTCAAACCCCGACGGAGATTTAAGGCGTGCTCTGGTCAACTCCTCCATTTTGGAGCATCCTCGAGCCCTGACCCTTATGCCTGGAGAGAGGTAGGGGAGTTTCTGTATCTTTTAGACTTTTTTAAAAACACATTATTATTTTTATAAGGGGCTTTAATCATTTGACACGTCTGTTACAGCTTTGCCATTTTACCTCTCCAAGGCTGCAAAAACTATTGAAAATTAAAAAATGTAAATAAAAATTTCTAAAGCAAGCTAGCATCTTTTACACTAAGCTACAACACATCTTTGGCTAGTCAGAGATTTTAACATCTTTCAGTTGTTTTATCATCACGTGCATTAAGCGTCTAGGTTTGAAAATGAAATGTTAGCATATAGGGTGTTGGTGGCTCAGCGGTATAAGGCTCTGGCTCAGTGATCAGAGGGTCAGGGGTTCAAGCCTCGCACCAGGCATGCTGCCATCATTGGGTCCTTGAGCAAGACCC
>JAOUQX010000041.1:6326745-6338946 GCA_028566295.1 Liobagrus marginatus | reverse complement strand
TGCGTGATGAACCGAAGATTTCAAATTTCCATTCATCAGTCCATAAGACCTTCTTCCAGTCTTCAGTAGTCCACTGGGGGTGCTTCATGGCCCAGGCAAGCCTCTTTTTCTTATTTTGCCATCTTAGCAATGGCTTTATTTCTAAAACTTTTGACCGGTAGTGTATGTCCATAGTTGTAATACTGAAACTCATATGTGTAATATACCCCGAATGACTTTGTTACACTATACGGACAACGTTTTCAGAAAACACATAATCATCACCATCACTTCTATCTGTTTTTTTTAATATCCTTTTTCAGATGTTGTCTCACTCTTACTCCTATAATAACCTCCACACTGCTAGAAAAGGCTTTCCACTAGATTGTGATGTGTAGCTGTGGGGATTGTTCATTGAGTCACAATAGTATTAGCGAGATCGGGCACTAATGATGGGTCAGGCAATAATGACCAGGCACTAATGATGGGTGAGAGGTTTTGTGTTCCAGTTCATTCTTGCTGTTGTCCAGAGGAGTTGTTCTCAGGGTCTATACAGGACACTTGAGTTTGTCCACGCCAACCATAACACACAAATGGCCATTTATCAATACCAAATATGCAAAGTTCGTTCTTGGCAAGTTCGACTCAGGAAAAAGAACTCCCGAGTACAGGAGGACACAAGTCCGTTTTTATTGAAATGGAACAGCAGCGTACTTGTTTGCATCACGTGATCACCCAGAGTGCCCGCTAATCGCCTTAATCTCACAACTCAGAAATCGTCTGAACAATTTTTCAACTAGAAGCTAACTTTATCATTGCACTGTATGTTTTAATTTTAAAACCCGATATTCCTGCCTCAAAAACTCTTAAAACTACTGTTCATGACACAACAAGAAAATTATTTCGTGTGTTTTCTGCTACGTCATTACCGACAGGTACGTGAGTTGGTGCGAAATGCATTCTGGGATACCTGTCTGACTCACGTCCGAACAAGTCATGTCTTGATGCATCCTCGATAAAAGCGGGATTTGAACCGTACTTGGCTAGATGTGAACTTGGAAATGGAACAGTATTTGGGCACTGAGTGATAATGTTTCACATCCCACAAGAACACAAGTACAGACAAGAACGCATATATGGCTAATGTCCTTATGGAGCGCACATGCTTTGTGCACAGCGGCATTGTCATGCTGGAACAGTGTTTAAGCCTCTTAGTTCCAGTAAAGGAATAATAATACACACGTGGGTGTAGTAGTAAGGTGTCCAGTAACCTTGGGCCAAATACTGTATGTGCAATATTCGGTATACATATAAATAATCACAGCAATACATTCCGTTTAATCGTGTTTATTTGAACTTTATTCATTCTTTTATCCTTTTCAATTTATTAGTTCTGTGTAAATGTCCCTGATGCTTTCCAAAAGTTGCCACAATCATTGTATTGTTAAAAAAAAACAAAAAAAAAACCGAATAAAAACTAATCTATCCGTTCTGACCTTCTCTAACAGCCAGCAGGTTTCTGAGAGCAGTGCGGTTTTTCCTCATTCAAATGTTTTCTGTGAAGATTAATTAAAGTTCTTTATCTGTATACATTCAATTAATAGCTTGCAATAAATTCTTGCATTATGATTGAATGATTTGATAGTCGCATGAAAGCACAGGTAAAGGCGATGTTGTTTGTTCATTTTGTCAAAATTGGCCTCGTTTAATTGAAACTGTAGATATTTCAATTACACCGCCTTTTTTTTTTTATTACCCTGAGCATAACGTCTCCAAACTGTGATCCCGCAGCTCGATTTTGCGAGCTGTCTTTTTTTTGTGAGACTTTAAATTCTGCAAACGAAAAAGAAAGCACTTTCCCAAAGCCATGCTCATTTTTATTGGCCAAACATGCATGTCCTTGTAGCCAGTGGAAGAGAATGGTGCTGTTCCTTTCCTAGCAACAGGACCCTTAAGCATTGCAATACGGAGAGCTGATACCCCGATTATTACGTCATGAATAAAGGAAAATGAACAGTTCCCCAGAACGGAGATGGCACAATAGTCGCTGATCCATCTCTTGCACTTCTCTTTTGTGTCCCGATAACGCTCATTGATTTCGGAGACAACATGTCCGAGACAGCTCACCAGCCTGAAAAACACTGCCATCAGTATGGCTGGCTGATCGTGATTCTATTAACATTTTGTATTCAATACGTTTCCGATTTAAGAACCAATGATCATGTCAGTATGTTCATTTATAGAATTTTTATTAAAGTAAAGACAGATTGCATATTCATATGCAAGTTATTTGGATTATAATGGATTTTTCAGGCCTCAAACATATGGCATGCTTTGCCAGCAAGCACAAAGCCTCTCTGTCTCTCATTACACATGGCCCTGCTCAGGTTGCTATGTTTAGCTTTAAAGAGGTGTCACTGTGTCTCTGTCAGCACCAGCCAAATGGCCACACACAAACACATAAACAGTACGCACATATGAGCTGGTTTACCAAACCCCTTACCCAATGCTAGGAGCCTTGCTTGGCCGAGTTATCCAAATCCTCTAGAGATGCAAGAACACAGCTTCATCATGCAAGCTTCTGTAAAGAAAATCTAACTGCATTACTGAGACCGAAATGCAACAAATGGATTATTGATGCATCGAGACAGTTCACGGTTTTGCTAGGGTTTAAAGCAGGCATAATCAGATTCCACACTTCGTGGAAGAGGAAAGAATCACATAATGTGAACCCGAGACAAGTCAACATGTCCAGCTGTCACTAAACGCCTTCCTTGGCAAGAACGCACAGTGTACATACATGTTCACAAACAGGATTTAGGGTAATTTCGAGATGAAAGAGTCAAACAATTGTGTCTGGTTCTTGGTTCAATGTGCTGAGCAAGGCAAACATTGTGCCAGTGTGGTATTATGTGTGTGAAAGACAAACTGCCTTAAACAGCTAAACAAAGAACGAGGATTGTAAGCTTATTCGTTCCCCTTATTTTAAAGGGGTACACGTCCTCATCAAACCAGACACAAATGCAATTCCTTTGCTTTGATTTCGATTTGGCAGAGCTCACTTAGCTGTCACTTCCTGCATGTGGATTTAGGTTGATCATTTTTTATAATTGTAAATATTTACAGAGCAGTGTTGGCAGACATGGGCGGCGTTTGCACCTATTTTAACACGCGAGGATAAGTGCAACATAGTGCCCAACAATCTCACAGGCCAAATACTCTTAACCTGACCTGAGATTTATTCCAAGTAAATTTATCCCTTTTAACTTATCCCTTTCCGGGGAGGTATTTTCTCCCAAACTCATTTTCATATCATCCCATCTGTATTTTTTCTTTGTGGCTGCTCCTGTTCGAGCTTGCCACAGTGCATCATTGATCCGCATATTTGATTTATTTTTTATTTTTATGCCGGATGCTCTTTCTAATGCAGCCCTCCTATTTTATATAGACTTGTGACCAGCACTGAGAGTCTAACCAGTCAGTGCAATGAAGCACGGATTAGCTTCATTCCATTCTGTTACATTCAGCTCACCTCTGTGAGTATATTATAATAACAATAATAATAATACTACTGCTACTACTACTACTACTACTACTACTACTACTACTAATAATAATAATAATAATAATAATAATTTAAAAAAATAATAATATTTAATAATCTGTGTATTGTGCTTTAAATAAAAGGAATGGTCACAAAAAAAGTAATACAGGAATGCTAAGGCAATAAGAGCTAACCTATGTATATAGTTTTTTTTTTTAAATACTCACCTTTCAATTGTACCATCCTGAATTGACGCAGATCATAAATATGAACATAACACTATATATGTATACATAGCAGAATAATGTGCAGTAATTCTTTTTGGTGCTTACAAATGATAAGGACAGTGTATAGAGTTATTTAGTACAATGTGTGTTTTTTTCTTTAAACCAAAATCCACTCATTCAATCATTTATTTATTTATTCATTCACAGTCCGTCAGTCAGACATCCTCAATTTAGTTGTTTTTATTTCATACAAGATCATTGCTGACACTATCGGCAGACGCTGGTATAGTGGTTCTGTCACACGAAATAATCACAGTCGATTTGGTCAATCTCTAGTGTAATCTGAAAGGTCGCATCCAAATGCTTTTAAAGGTTTCTTGTAAGTTTAATTAGCTAGCATTTCTCCAGGCTACCTGCAGCCCCTGTGGATGGTTTTGTCCTGTGAGCATCAGCACTATCTGTCAGTACAGAGTCGTGGTGGCGCCTGGCTCAGATCTGCTGCCGCTGCCAGGGACAGTGAGGATATTGTCGTTTCCTCTCTGAATGAATCCACCCCTCCCTCCCTCCCTCTTTCCCCGGACGCCCTGCCTGTTTCAGGACATAGCATCCTCTTCACATAAAAGCCACATTTGTTTTGACCCTTGCGGCACGGACTGCCATTGTTCTGTAGCTACTGTAATATCCATCACAAATCTGCTTATTTTCAAATTCCTCCAGAATTAGCACACAAAGGGATGGCTATTGCACAGAGCAACCAGTCGGGCACAGAGCAGGCGCGGAGAAAGAAGGAGGAGACAGCAGACTCGAACTCGCCGCGGTGCAACTCGGCTAGCATGACAATGGCAGCAGTGTGCAGCAGCGGCATGATTGATAAGGATCATGTTCTGCTGTTGAGGAGGGCTGGGTTTGTCTCTCACCATTCTAGACGAATTGACGGTTAAATTCGGACTTCACCTAACCAGATTTCAGCTCTGGATATCGGCATCTGCAGGTCATAGCTCTGATACGAATGAGACGTACGGATACAAAGCCAGCCGTGACGATCAGATTTGCCTGAGTTTGTAAAGCATTATACGCTCAAAAATTGGGCAAGGTGTTTTGGATTGTTAAAACATCCTGGATCCGAAATCACTACAAAAAGGCATGCCAGCTTGCAATGGCATCAGTAGAATAAAAATCTTTGATCTTTTAGTTTTGCAGCCTGAGAGAGGATTAAAATAATTGCTAATATTCTCTTCAGCCCTGCCGTTCAATTCAATGCAATATCACTTTCATTTCTATTTGGTTATTGGTTTTAGAAATAAACATCGCCACAAAGCAGCTTCACGGAAATCCAAGTATAGATGATAATGGTAGAAACAAGGCAACGTGAGCGAACAGTGGGATTCTATATAATTACAGTTACAGGAAATTATGGCATGCATGATTACAGCAGCAGTTCTTAAATATGAGGTGAGAACAGGCGAGAGAATTCTGCATCCATTTATGGATGATATTCCACCATCCACACTATGCATATACACTATATATTGGCCAAAAATATATGAACACCTTACCAGCCCATTCATAAGCATGTCTTCTCCATACTGTTACCACAATTATGGAGGCTCAATGTTGTCTATACTGATTCTGTATGCTGTAGCATTAGGAATTCCCTTTACTTGCACTAAGAGGATCAAACACTGTTCCAGCAAGACAATGCCCCTGTGCACAAATCCCTTGAGCTCCAGTCGGGTAATGCTGTCAAATCACTAGCCAATTTGGCGGCTTACTTACAGTATGTTTACTCGCTGGGAAAGTTTGTGTAAGCCAAATCTGGCAAGATTTAGTGCAAATACTCAACTCGTGACTGAATCATCACGATATATTACATACAGCTTATGGCGCAGAATCACTGCATATTTGCCGTTCTTGACACGCACGTCATGACGCTACAAATAACGATGTGTGTGTGTTCATTTTATTGAAGCTATACCATCCATCCATCCATCAATTGTCTAGCACTTATCCAGTTCAGAGTCGCAGGGGTGCTGGTGTCTATCTCAGTTAACTTAGTGTGTGAGACGGGGTACACACTGTACAATCAGCAGTTAATTGCAGGAATAACACTTAGAGACAGACAACCATTCACACACACATTCACTCCTACGGACAATTTAGAGTAGCTAATTCACCTATGCCCAATAGCATGTGTTTGGAGACTGGGAAAACATGCAAACTCTACACAGAAAGACCCTGGACAGGAATCGAATGACCTATGACCTTCTTGCTGTGAGGCAGACGTGCTAACCACTTTGCCACCGTGCCTCCATTGAAGCTATATGAAGATAAATAAACATAATAATGTGGAGATACTTAAGTAAGTAAGTAGGCCATGGGAAATAAGGAAAGACCCAACAAGCTACAACAAAAAAACCCAAGCAAATAAAATGGGAAGTTTTAACATCAAATGGCAAGCTGGTGCGAGTGGCTAGTGTTTTTTCTTTTTGGCTAGCAGAAGTTCTGAATGACACTTAAAAAAGTAACTTAAAAACTTAGTAGCCAAATTGGCCGGTGAGTGAAAAAGAGTCCATTTCAAACCCTGGTTATGTTCATACTGCACAGAGCCCTGACCTCAACCACACTAAACACCTTTGGGATGAGAACTGGAACAACAACTGCACCTCCTCACCTAACACTTGTGCCTGTCCTTAATAAGTATTTTGTGGCTGAATCAGCAAATCCTCACAGCCAATCTTTAAATCTTGTGGAAAGCTTTTGCAGAAGTGTAGAGTTTATTAAACGAGTAAGAGACTGGAATAGGATGTTCAAAAACACATATGGATGGGATGGTCAGGTGTTACAATACTTTTGTCCATATAGTGTAGTGTGGTAATAAAAGACGCTGGCTCTCAGATTGAACAGTTATGAACACTTTCAGATGTTTGTAGACCCTGTGATATCAGAAAATGACTTTCTGCACAAAAAGAAAATATAACGTTGCTATACTCAAACACATCTGTGGTAAAACTCTCCTCTGAGAGAACACGGTTGACAAAATATTTAACATTAGAGCAGTTTCCAGTTCTTTTCTCAGGGTGTTTGTCTAAAAACAACAGCATGAATGCACTGCTGCAAAAGTCATTTCATTTTTAAGAAATCAAAACAAAAGTTGGAAGCACACAGATGTCTAGAATATCTTTGTATGTTGTAGCTTTTTAGCATGTTTTAGCATGACAATGCCCTTGTGCACAAAGCTCATGCCAATTCCAAACTCTAGTGGAAAGCATTTACAGAAGTGCGGAGGTTACTAAAGGAGTAAGAACGAGACTACATCTGGAACAGGATGTTCATAAAGCACACGTAGATGTTATGGCCAGGTGTCCCAATACTTTTGGTCAGGTAGTGTACTGTATATACCACTACATTTTCCAGTTTTTTAATAAAAAGGAGACCGTTTATTATGGCATACTAATGAGCGTTTATAGACTGCAAAATGTCTCAGGTCTGTGAACTGATAGATCTAGGTCTTGAAAAACATTTAGCAGTATAGTGTGTAGGACTTAATTACTCCAGGTGTAAAAGCACTATATATACTGAAATGTAAAAAGAGTTACTCTAGGCCGTTTCCCAATTGTCTTTGTCTCTGGCTGTGCACCTGATTAACGCTGACCTTCTGTAGCAGGATCTTTCTGTAGACAGACTGCTACGAAGCTTCTATTTCTTTCTACCCTTGTGTGTTTAATACTGTATATTGACTTGCAAATGGAACAAAGCCTTTTTCTTTGTCCCCACTTATCGTATAGTTTATGAAGCTTTATAAACTGTCTGCAAGAGATTTATCACAGGCAATTCAAAGATACTGCATACAATATTTTTGGATAAGACCCCCTTTTAAATTATTTCCATTTCTTATCAGGTTCTTTTATAAATGGTCAGTAAACAGTGCAGTCTTTATTATGGTCTCATTTTTAGGGTAATTCCTCTCCTGCAGGTTAGGTGTCAGTGCCATATGCAGGGTTCCTAATAAGGAATTGTATTGTACTCTCTGCATGTGACAATATTATGAATTTTCCCAGATTTTTAGGGATGGTGGATTAGAAGCAATTTGAGGGTGGACTACTTTTTGGCACGTAGACGTGCCTGATCCACCCATGTGCTCTACATTGGCTTGGAGCTTCCTCCACCTCAGGTGCAGTTGCTACTAAAGAGAATGTGGATGGTAGCACATAGACAGGGCTGGACTGGGACAAAAAATGAGCCAGCATTTGTTTTGGTCCAAGTGGCCCACTACAACTTTGATATATGTATATGTAACTATAAAGCTTTATCACTCTATAGGTCTATAGTGCATTGTGATGGTCTGCTGTCCCTGCATAATGGGCCGGCCCTTGGAGGGAAAAAAACAAAAACATTGTACTGGCACTAAAATGCCAGATTACCAGTCCAGCCCTGTACACAGATAGCATAAGGATTGTCAGGATTCCTTGTGTAGTAGCACATAGATAACCTAAAGAGTGCTATAATGCTGTGGATGCACGTGTCATGATGCTGTGGATATAAGCAAGTTCAAGTTTAATTTCAAAGTTTATTTGTCACACGCACATCATACATAGATCAACATGCAGTGAAATTCACCAAATGCAGTGAAATGCACATAGCATAAAGAATTCCCAGATGCAGTGGCTGCAAATACATAAATTTAAGAGCTCCATGATGTTGTGGATGTAAGTACATAACTTATAGAACTCTATGATGCTGTGGATACAAATACATAACTTAAAGAACTCTTTGATGCTGTGGATGGTAAAACATTAATAGCCTAAAGATGGCTATGGATATTTTCACTTGGTTAGCCCAAAGATTGAAACCAGTCAATACTACCAGTCTCATTCATTATTCAGAATATAACTTCACTTGGAAAATATCGATTTAAAACAAAAATCTCTAATGAAATTAAAAAGACCCATAGGCTCATACTGAAGAACGTTTCAGCATACTCAGCATTGTTCGACCGTGTAAGATTGTTGTTGTGGAAAACTAATGACAGTGTTGATAATTTATTATTCAATTATCTTGTGCCACACAAGAAAGATGGAGCCTATTTCCTTTTTAAGGTTTCACCTGGTTGTCTCCGCTTGTGTTCCTGGCCACTTGTTACCTTTGGCTTGGTCTTTGGGGATGTTAATAATTTATATCCAGATGTCTGCATTACTTCCTTGTGACAATTTCTATTATTAAAAGCACGATACCAGTACAGGTGATCTGAATTGAATAGAATGGAATGAAGTGGCTATTTGATGTGGCAAGTGTTGTCATTTATTTGGCCATTACTCTTTGGCTATCCTGGTTTAATATACAAAGTCAATTTCTCAGCCCAGATTTCCAATCGTGGTGCTTGAGTGCCCCCTGTCCTGCCTCCAACACACCTAATTTAACTATGCAGGTGATCCCTTAAAAACAGTTTGTTTCATTCGGGGGAAAACACAAATATGTGCAGTGTTGGGTATCGGGTTCCTGCAAAGAGTTGAGCTTGAGGCATCATTCATTGATTTATTCATTAGTAAATCAAAGCAAAGTTAAACAAAAGTCTCTCCTATAAGAGTATAAGAGTGGTGTCCGGTTGGCAGGAATACACCCTGGATTTATTCTTTGTGACTACATGAAAGAAAAAAAGGCTTGAATATTAAAATAATGACTACTCACAAGATTAAGTTTCTTCCACATGCTTTTTTATTGTTTACTCCAGATTTGTACTCCATCTACAGCAAACACAGTATGAGTCATTCACAATGGTTATGAATAAATGAGCCTGTCCTGCATAAGAGGCTGATCCGCTTATTATCTGTAGAGCGGTGGCAACGAATGACGAGCCTCTTTGTAGGAAGCTCGGTTTGCTATAAGACCATTTCCTCAATTAATACAAAATCAATGGGGTTCTTTGTAAAGCTAAAACCTCAAATATAAATACAGATACACAGTATGTTCGCTGCACAGACTGAGGGTGTCTTCACACTTGTGTTCCAGTACGAAGTCGCAGCTCAGTGGTGCTGCTCACTTGCACTGCCTGTAATGGGGGGGGGGAGTGGGGGTAAGAGGCAGCAAGGGGCCAGGTGTTGCTAGATTTGGCTTCTCAATGTCGTTGGTGATGTGAAAGGACAAAGGCAGTATTGAGGGCCTAGGCAGTGGGCTGGGAGCAGTCGGATAGTTTTACAGAAAAGCCAGTGTTTGTGCCAAGCCTGCACTCATACACAACAGACACTGTGTTCTGCTGCTCCGCTCCCAGCTTTGTCCCCATGCACCCACCTCCCTCCCCACTTTTTTTTGTTTCAGAACAGGTAGCAATAACACTTGCATCTAAAGTGCAGATGAGAAAGCTAGATAGCTGACTGTTAAGACCATGGTTTGGTATTCTAGACTAGCCCTTAACAATCCGCACAAAGACACAGCGCCAGTGGGAAACATGATAAAGCAATGCACCATCCCGCTTATTGAGCAGACGGACCATCGACGCCCCTCCTTCCCATCCTTCCTCCCTCCTTTGCTTCAGATCTTGGGAACTCTCGCTTCAGCAGATATCACTTGTCTGTGTACACTTACCTGCTGTGAATGCATATCAAAGCTCTTGATTCTACTTGAAAAGCAGAGCTTGCATTCGGTAATGATGTACTGCATCTTTTGCAGCCCAAGTAAACTTTTTTTGGCTTTGGAACATCACTGGTTTTGCTTGGCAAAAGTGCTTTGAAGAATATTTGATGGTGTCCAAGTGAGACAGAAATATTAACATATGCCTAAATCTGCACCATCCACTGAGGAAATGAATAATGCCACACCAAGACACCCAATGACACCCACCCCTTCCTTTTCGACCTGGTGTGTGTGTGTGTGTGTGTGTGTGTGTGTGTGTGTGTGTGTGTGTGTGTGTGTGTGTATATGTATCGCTGGTTTGATTCTCAGAGGGGTGTGAACTGACTGCCGCATGAAAATGGAAAAAGATGACACTGATGTGATAATGAGGCCCAGCCCAGTGGCCTAGACAAACAGCTTGCCTTTACCCAACCGACACGCCATCAGGAAGCAGGCAGCGGTGGTGTGGCTCTCATAGAGCTCAGTACTGCGAGTCGTGCATTCTGCCTGTGTCTCATTAGTGGCCCTGGGACTCAGTGGCCCTCTCGTCAACCTTCCCCCTTACACACTGGCCTTCCAGCAGGTTCTGCCATCATGCAGTCTCCTACACGAGCTCAAACAATGTCCCGAAATGTCAAGTCAGCAGCACAACAAGCAGGTCTTCACATATGTATGTAAGAGTCATGCGGTGAGAAATCGAACACGAGAAAAGGCAGCAGATGCTTGTTCGCGTTCTCATTTGCAAATGTCTTAGTAGATGATATGTTATAGTTAGGTCATAGGAAGAGGTTGTGTGTGCCTGAGGAGGTGTCAAGGAAGGAACAGAAACACAGGGAAAGTGATAAATCAGCCATGAGTAAAAGAGTATCATAGTCTATTATCCAACCAGATGAGAAAAGAAGAAAAGAATATATGGGTTGAATCTCTCGTTTCGTTTTAGTTAGACGTGAGAATTATTTATTCTTTTTTCTTCTTCTTTCTGTCTGCATTACAGTGCCTTGGTTGGGTCTACTCAGCCAGCATCCTAACAGCATCTTTAATGCCACTAACACAACGATTGACTTTCCACATGATTTCTGATTTCTTTTTTAAAATATATATATTTTATCCTGCTACGTGCCTTTAGATTTCACACTGCAACATTAACGAGAGCTGACACAGGGGATTAGTAGCAGACAGCTGGAATGCACGGGTCTTTTGTGCTGTGTGAATCTCAGCCAAAAGCCTTCTCGCTGAGGCCAAGAGAGACCTGGGAAAAAGACTTTTCCTTGGAAATAAGCACAAGACTGGCCAAAAGGAAGGAATGTGCCACCAAGGGACAAAACAAGTCGGGAACTGTGCACCGACTAGACAGAACACGGTCCAAGAGCTGCAACCTGCAGATCTCCATTTTGTTTTGTACCCAAATTCAGCGAATGACAGTAAATGAGCAGAATGTTCAATTGAACATGCGTGTTGATAAACCTTTTGGTATGATAACCTTGCATATATACTCACACAAACACAGACATAAACTTATGAACCACTTTAATAGCTATGACCGTTAACCTTCTCGTTCATGCAGCAGTATGAATATTAAGAAGTTAGAATATAAGTTCAAGTTCAGAGTTTATTGACCACATGTACATCATACATAGTATAACATACAGTGAAATGCTTTGACGACTGACCGAAAGTTTGCTGTAATTAGCGGTGAGGGAGAGAAAGAACGTGTAAAAGAGGTTGGTTGCATAAAAATACTATTTACAATAAGTACAGTAACTACCAATTACTAATGTACATCTATATGCAATGTGTATATGACAATAATATAATAATAATGATAATAATAATAATAATATAATA
>JAOUQX010000041.1:6261603-6275803 GCA_028566295.1 Liobagrus marginatus | reverse complement strand
TCTCTCTGCGCACTCTCAGTGTAGAGCGCCAGGCCCCCACTGGGCTGGCTTTGTTTATTAATAGGGGCTAATACTCGACCCTGGTTCCTTCCCGTGGGGACGAGCCCTATGAATGCCCCCACTGTGCTCCCCTCTCTCCTTTGCTCTGTACGCGACTCATTTTCTCAGCAAATGCCAATGCTGTGAGGTAAGGAACCCTTTGTACCTTTGAAACCAGCATTCACAAACTAACACACACACATCCAGGAGCACACAATGGGCTACGACCTACTGGATCTATTGTAGACCTGATCTCTCGCACACTCACAAATAAGCAAACATTATAATCTCCCATGATTGATGTGCTTACTTGATGTGTGGTGGAAAGTGTGTGAAAGCCAGACCTCATACGTAGACATTAACAATTAAACCTTAACAAGAGAGATGTAATGAGCCCAGGTATTTTGTTTCACAATCATAAGACGGGAGAAAGAAGTATAAAAAAAAAAAAAAAGGATTGTGTTAACACCTGCATGATTTTCCAAGGCTATCTGCATAGAATACACACATTACCCCCAAAAAAGGGTTAAAGAGAACTTTGCGGTCTTACACAATTAGAAACAGAAACAGTTTTACTTACTCAAGGCTCCACGGCCTTGACAGTCCATAGAAAAAAATATACAAATGCCTATATGTTGGGGAATAGTAGAAAACCGTCATACTCTATATCTGCCTTTACACCAACAGCAACAATTTCTGCCTAAGCTAGAATGTATGTGCACATAACCACCCATTGGACCATTTATCAGATCAATTCAGTAAATTCCAGTTCAAAGAAACTATTAAATGGGTCTAAAGTGTTGTGATAAATTGTGTATGATACAAACACCTCTGATTATTATTCACCACAGGTCTTTGCTTGCAAATTGCATACATTTGTATACCACCCAAATTGCTCTTCCGGACACGTTTTTGGTAACTTCAGTTTCTTTTCTTTAACTTCACTTTCTGATGCTTTGTTTCACCAGCTCACATTGAACAAAAATGATTTCTAGTCACTTTGCCACACTGTCAGTGCTCACTACGGTCAGTGTAACAGTGGTTTTGCTTAGGTAAAGGGCAGAAGGTCTGGACTCTATAGCAGCTTTTATTGCCTAAGAGGGTAGCTGAATGGCATGAAGCCCAAAAAATCTGTTAGTTTTGGTAGATGTCATGTCCAAGGGCATAAAAATGTAAAGTTCCTACAAAAACAGACCACAGAGTAACGTGCAACCATAGATTGTTCATTTAACGAAGCCTATATCATGACCTTCAAATCATTTGGAAATTCCAATGTTTAGCTGATCCTCAGTGGAGAAATTGGTAACATCCAACCAATCAGAGTGACTTTAGAAATCTAGAAATCTTTAGAGGTTGAGACTAGTGTAAAAGAGGCTCTTGAGGAGAAATAACCTGACTCACCTCGACTGATCTTCAGTATTTGGGATGGCAATCCTAAAACCTCCTCAGCTTTTTGGGTACATCCTAAAAAAAATCCCACACATTTCGGTAAAAAAGTAAAAAATTTCATTTTTCACTAATAAAATGATACAAAATTCGCTAAAAGTTGAAGAAAAGCTCAGTTACGTCTACCATAACATCACCAAACAGCCATATAGCGTAAACAAATTTTATAGAACATTTTGGAAAACATTCTTTAAGTGACATAATAAAGACTCAAAAAAAAACAAAAAAAAAAACATCTTTCTTACTAGCTATAACTAAGACTTTCAACAACATTCCTGACATTTTTAAAGCAAAGCAGGTCTTTGAGTCATTTTTGGGTGTATTTTTTGAGGAAAAATTCCTTCTTTTACCATGAAAGCATTCAGGCAGTGTATTCAGTCTGTAATGTTTGACAATCCAAGGGCCTTTCCAAAAGGAATGCAAAACAACCTTTCTTTTTGATAGAAAGTGCTTCATACATGGAGACACTGACTATACTGTATTCAGCATAAATGAATAAAATAACATTAAGTCCATGTTATTTTTTTTTATATAATGAGAATTTAGTGCAGGCCTTTAAAAGTGAATGGTACATTGAACAGAGTGAAAAGGCAAAGGACAATAATAAATAAGCATAAGGACCCACTTTTCGAATTAATGTGCAGGCCATACAGCAAGGCCATACATTATAATATTTTAATATTTATAGTATAGTATAATAAAAAGCTAAAATATAATTATAATATGGCTAAGTGTTCTGTGTGCCAATGTCCTATAAAAAGAGCCAATATCTTTTTCAGTGACATCCAAATAGTTTTACTTTGTTTCAGTAGTTAATTTTCCGTGGAACTGAACTCGCATATTTCATGTCTATATTTTGATACTTATAGTTATTGAAATTAGGTATAGTTATGAAATGCTGCATGCATTAGATTCAAAATTCTGAAGCTTACCTACAAAGCCAAAAACAGAGCAACACCATCCTACCTTAAAGCACTTATTTCTCTGCACCGTGCTCCCTCAGATCCACAAGTATTGCTCAACAGGTCCCATCATCCCTTAGGGTACAAGGTAGTGCTGCCTCAAGACTTGATTTAAATGCTGCTATCTTTATTTAGTACATTTGCCATTTGTTGCACAACCGTCGGCACTGTTTTATGTTGTATGTATATGTCGTGTAGCGTGTTGTATGTACTGATTGTTCTGCCCTGTCTGTATTTTCTTGCACTTGTTGTACGTAGCTCTTTGTTGTCCTGTTGTGTGTTGTGTGACTGTGTGTTGTCCTGTTGTGTGTTATATGTAGCATCATGGTCCTGGAGAAGCGTTGTTTTGTTCCATTGTCTATTGAAACAGCTGTATATGATGTAACGACAATAAAGCTTCTTGAATCTTGAAGACTTCTTTTTTCTGGAATTTCTGCCATTTTCTGGAATAGCTTTACATCAATGTCAGAACAGTTCCTGGCTGTCTTCAAAAGACGTTTAAAGACCTAACGCTTTCTTAAATACCTACTCTTCAAAAGTGCGGCTGCCAAATACTGTAAATGTAAATGGATTTAATGGCATATTTTTGAAAGCAAACATGTCTTATCTGATCTTGTGTAAAGAGTAAAGTAGAATGTTTATGGCATTGTTCACCAGTAAATTTATATGGCTAAGCTTTCAGGACACCTTATATCAGCACACCGACATTAATGTGTTTTTGTTCCAGACTGATGCGACAAAGATGCTAAGCTGTAGAGCAACATGCTTTAATAAATCATATTAAAATGAAACATGTCCACGCAACAATGTATGCAGTACATTGTAAGAAGCAAAGCAAAATTTGGCTTGACAACCTTTCGCTTTTTTAAAAGTGCACATTTTTGTCATTGGCAGGCAAGTTATTCGTTACACCTTGGAGAATCCTCTACAGTTCTTCAGGAGACTACTATGACTCTTTTCTGTCTGCTCGTAAACTCTCTCTTTTTTGTTGGCAAAATAATAGGCCTTGTTAAACAGCTGCCTTTTGCAGAAGGTGCAGACACGGAAGGTTTGACACTTTAATATTTTAAGACCCATGCTTTTTTTTTTTTTTCTTCTCAGGACTCTCTCTGGGACTTTCTTTTGCACACACACATGCACAAATTGCACAGAATGTATATGTACACTGCATATTTATAGTATATTATATTATATTATTAGAATACTAGATTATTAGTATATTATATTATTATTATTATTATTATATTATTGTCACATACACATTGCATATACTGTAGATATACATTTGTAATTGGTAAATACTGTACTTATTGTAAATAGTATTTATATGCAACCAACCCCTTCTACACGTTCTTTCTCTCCTTCACCCCTCACTTTCTTTCTCTCGCCCACTCCTATTTACAGCAAACTTTCGGTCAGTTGTCAAAGCATTTCACTGTATGTTGTACTATGTATGATGTACATGTGACAAATAAACTTTGAACTTGAACTTAAAGGGACTGTACCACTGAATCATGATATGTTTAATGATTTGCTGGAAAATGACTTCACCATAACTTTTCTTCCTAAACCTGAATACCTTCAGGTGGTTGGGTTCCATGTGCATTTATGTTTAAGCACTTATAAACTAACTCTAAGGATAGAGCAGACCAAAATGATTTTTAGCATGTTATATTTTAATTCAGGCTATTGCATTAGACAAGGCTGCACACTTTCTCCTCTTGTTATATTCCGAAACACTAGACAAAGCTTTCAGCCAAGATGATAGAGAAACCTATAAGCGTGTGCTATACACAAATGACTTTCTTTTTATTGTATTCAAGTCGGAGTTTTCTACAAGTATCTATTATAAAAAAAAAAAAATCATCATATACATTATAATAGCGTGTGGGCATGTGGATAAAATATTGGCCATAATCCAGGAATTTGTTCCCCTGACGCATTAGTATGCCAGCATGTATTTTTAATGCCTCATTTTAGATGAACCGTTTTTACAAAGGTGCTTACAATTCCATAAATTCATTGTTGTTGTTTTACTTACTAGACAGTGATAAAAGACATCTATAGCTGTTCTTACACAGAGACAATTTGAGTGAGTTTGATTTTGAATTGAGCAACAAATGGAGTCAAAACCAGTTCCAAGGCCAACGTATTGTCAAAGGTTAATACCCTCTGGCTGTCAATAGTCAATGCTTCTCACTGACAAAGATTCAATAGAACACAAGGATTTTAAGAATGCCTCTAAAACTCATTCGCAAGCCACATTATACTATTGTTGTATAATGGTTTTTAGCACAACACGGTAAAAGGATGATGGATTTAATCTACTTTAATAGGCCACAAATGGATGTAGCATGGTCCTGTTTTATCTAAAACAACGGTATTAATTAATAGAATGTGCTCATTTATTAATAAGTCATGGAAACAAATTCTTAATTCATCACATACTCTATGACCAAAAGTTTGTGGACACCTTACCAGGACAACCCAGTGGATTTTATCCAACGTTATCCAAAGTTAGAAGCACACTGTTGTCGAAAAAACATATTTAGACTCCCTATTTAGAAGCTGGGTTTCAGGGAAGCCAAGCACGCCTCAGCAAGCATATTCTGAAGTACAAGATGAACTTTTATACACATAGGACTTCCTATTTTCCATCCTCTGGGTCCTACCCACTTCCTTCCTCTGCCCCTTTCTGCATGTCTCCTATACGTACACCCTTTAACAGGACTCACAGGCTTGATAAGACTCAGCAGTACAACTCAGTGTAAAATGCCTGAACTATAGACATACTGTAACATCGCGGGAACGTTCACCGGAGTTTTGATTTTCTTCCGGGTTCACCGCCGCGTCACTTCTGGTGTCACTTCCACTTCCTGGTTTCCGTGTATAAAGGACGCTACACAACACACAGTGCCTTGCGAAGTATTGTTTTCCCGACATACCAAGCGATCATCTGTGTTTCATGTGCCTGTTCTCTGTCTTTCCGGTTTTGCTATTTGCATTCCGTTTTTGTTTGTCCGAGTGTCTCGTCCGTTTGTCAGGTTTATGCGGTGTTAGCGCTATTTTCCGTTTGTCACGTTTATGCGCTGTTAGAGCTATTTTCCTTTGGCTGTGCTCGCGTAGCTTGCTGCTACTCATCTCATCCTCTGCATCTGGATCCTGTCTCTTCGGGGAGTACTACACACCCAGTAAGTACAGAATACTTCGCCTTATTATGGATCCAGCAGAGATCAATAAACTGCGTACTGCCTTTACGGCCCTGAGCCAAACGGTGCAAGACATATAACGCCAGGTGGCCAGCCTGGCAGGCGCTCAGGCAGCAGCGCCTCAAGTTGTGGCTACCGCCCCTACACCTCAAGCGGCAGCCATCCAGTTTTCTATGCCCGGGAAATATGATGGTAACCTGGAAGAGTGTACTCAATTCCTGGGTCAGTGTGATATTTACTACGTGGGGCAACCTCAAATTTTTCAGCAAGACAATGTTAAGTGTGCCTTCTTACTGTCATTGCTCACTGGTAAGGTGCGAGAGTGGGCATTTGCTGTGTGGGAGAGTGGCCCAAGAGTACAGTCTGACTCCCGTTACTTCACTCAGCTTTTGAAGGATGTCTTCCACTACCCAGCAGGGGGCAAAAATATCGCTTCTCGGCTTTTACAACTACGCCAGGGCAACCGGACGGTGGCCGAGTACGCCACGGAGTTCAGAACACTCACAGCCCAAAGCGGATTTAATGACGTCGCGTTAAAGGAAATGTTCTGCGCCAGCCTCAGCCCCCGCCTACGGGCAGAGTTAGTGGTCAAGGGAGTAGGCTTGGCCTTTTCGCCGTTCGTAACGTTGGTTATCAAAACTGGCAACCTGCACAGGTCTGAACCCGGTTCTCAGCCGCGCCCTCCGGCGGGTGTACCCAGGGCGGCGTTACTTTCCCAGAGTCAGGAGGGAGTCGAGGAGCCCATGCAGATAGATGGAACTCACCTCACCACAACCGAACGACAGCGTCGACGTCAGATCAACCTGTGCTGGTACTGCGGCGAACCAGGCCATCACCTCGCTCAGTGCCCCACTAGGCCACCTCGCTCTTCGGACCATGTCAGTAGCCCTATAAGCTCTACACCGCGCCGGTCACGTATGTTTCTCCCAGTGTCTCTGCGCATTAATCACCTAAACTTCTCGGTTACAGCGCTAGTGGAATCGGGGCCGCCGCCAACGTCATCGACCACGGCCTGGTTCGGCGGCTCAATATTCCCACCTCTAAGTGTGACTCTCCCATCACAGTCACGGCCGTGGACGACTCCCCCTGGACTCCAGAAGACGGGGCGGACAGCTACAATACCTAGTGCACTGGGAGGGTTACGTCGAAGAGGAATGCTCCTGGGTACTGAGAGGGACATCCTGGACCCCTCACTCACTCAGGACTTTCACCGGGCTCACCCTGACCGCCCAGCGCCTAGGCCCCGAGGACGGCCCATAAAGAGAACACCTGGAGGTGTCCCTGAGGGGGGGGATACTGTAACATCGCAGGAACGTTCACCGGAGTTTTGACCTTCTTCCGGGTTCACCGCCGCGTCACTTCCGGTGAGGTCATTCCACCGCCGCGACCTTCCACTTCCTGGTTTCTGTGTATAAAGGCTGTGTATACACAACACACAGTGCCATGCGAAGTATTGTTTTGCCGACATACCAAGCGATCATGTGTTTCATGTGCCTGTTCTCTGTCTTTCCGGTTTTGCTATTTGCATTCCTTTTTTGTTTGTCCGAGTGTCTCGTCCGTTTGTCACGTTTATGCGCTGTTAGCGCTATTTTCCGTTTGTCATGTTTATGCGCTGTTAGCGCTATTTTCCTTTGGCTGTGCTCACGTAGTTTGCTGCTACTCATCTCATCCTCTGCATCTGGATCCTGTCTCTTCGGGGAGTACTACACACCCAGTAAGTGCACGTTACACATACACTGTATTTGGATATACACACTATATGAGGCACACGCTTATGTATGTCTTTTCCCCAAACTGTTACCACAAATTTGCCATGTGTATAGAATGTTGTAGCATTGCATTATTCCTTCACTGGAACTGAGAAACACAAACACCAAGCCCTTGAACTCCATGAAGAAATTTTGTGTTTAGGTTGGAATGGAAGAACTCGATTGTTCTGCAATGATCCCTGACCTCAACCCCACTGAACACCTTTGGGATGAACATGGACACTGACTGCACACACCAGACCTTCTCACCTAACATTATTGTCTGAATTTACTAATATTACTCTGGCTGAAAGGAAAAGGATGCTCCAAAATCATAGGCATAAAATGTTCCAATACTTTTGCACTTACAGTGAATGTAATTACAAATTCTTATTTCATCATAATATGTTTACTTTTTTTTTTAACTTAACCAATACTGTATGCCACGTACAGGGCTCTTTATAAGGAGTATATGGTTCCTTATAGAGCAGAGCTAATTCAACTACAGACACACCCAATTAGAATAAATAAAAAAAAAGCGTAATAAATTCCTGAAGAAAAACAAAAACTACATTAAATACTGCAGTCAGTATATGAAGGAAAAAATGATACAAACGATATAAAAAAAGTAAATACAATTTGCCCTTGACTTCTAACAGACTAAAAGAGCATTCATGTATGCATCTCAATTTAAACTGGCATTCAGTTTCCATACACTGTTTTCATTTCATTAAGCTTTCATTGCATTATCGTTTAACGTCTAATCTAATTAAAGAAGTAGTATGTCAAATAGAATGGAACTTTGTAATACCATGAATACGTCGCTGTTTATGGTCGGTATATGCACAGTTCAGCTAGTTGTCTTGCTTTTTGTTAGTTTTTTTTTTTTTTTTTTTATCCGAGTGCTTTAGATGTTATGGACTATGTCGGACTAAAATGAATTTTAACTTAAAAGGATGTACATCATAAAATATAAATATATTTCTCAGTGCTGAAACCTATGACTTCTTCTTAGGTGTCCGAGTAATAAAGTGGGCAGCTATGTAGTGTCTTAGCAACACTAGAACCATCTAACCTTTAGAAATCTAGTGCGCTCAATGCAAAATGCTGCAAACAAATATGTAAAGATTCCAAATTAAGTTATTTAATTCATGCATATATTCCATGAAAAATGTGAAGCTCAAATAACAACAGATCATGCTGCAACATTTGTCAGCATTAATCGCTATAGATATGATATGAATAGATATGGACTGTGCCCAACAGAGACAACGCCACATTATGGGAAATCTGAAAAGTCAAAGAGCCTTTTCTTGCAGCTCTTCCTTATTTTTCACAGGGCTGAAGTAGTGATCCAGGGCCAGATGGCTGTCCTGTAGTCGTGCACTCAATACCTTCCCTCTGATAGAGCAAGCAGACCGTTACTCTCTCCAAAAGACTCTGAAAGAAAATACAGGAAGAAAAGCCTTGCCCTCCCAAATCTTTAATTACCCAACTGTCTGCTACTGCTTTTCAATGCTTCTTTCTGAACAGGCCTGCCTTCTGAAGGGAAAGAAAAAAAAGGAAAGCCCTTCGAGCCTCAGGAGGAGACCCTTTACACGAGAAAGAGTAAGAGAACCTGGAAAGGGGGGGGGGGGGAGAGAGATTGGAGACAGAGAGGAAAGAACATAAAAGATATGCAAATGGCGGCGTCTATGGCGACAGGCATTAACCACTGCTGGGTACTGTCAATTTTTATCTGCTGTGTGTTTGCACTGCGGGTAGGATGCGTGATGGCTTTCTTAAGCTTGGTTTACGACCACAGCAGACAGGCTGAACAAGCTCTTCTTCCAGAAATATGTCACTTGGTAGAGGCAAAAAAAATGAAAACACACTAAAGATGTGAGGAGTGTGACATTTTTAGAAATGGCGCATAAATAACCAAAAACCTGACCTAAATAGTATGGCCTGCATGTTACACTGATTTCTGTGTATCTCCACACTAGGAAATATTCCAGTATTATATTTTACTGCACAGACAAACGTAAGGTAATAGGTAGATGGGGCAAGGGGTCAGGTTTTTAAAAGTGTCTGAAACTAAAGCCCACTGGTGGCTGTCTCTATGTGCCCACTAATCTCAGAGTCAACTGATGATACATGCTGCAAACCTGATATCAGATAGTTCTAGTGTAAGCAGGTGCAAGTTTTCAGATCCATTGTCTGTCAGGGTCTCATAGATGCATGTAGACAGAAAAGTGCTACTTTGTCTTCCACTCATGGAACGGCAGAGGAAATAAAAGAAGCAGTAGTGGAGCAAAGTCGGCTTTTTAATTGTTTTCAGTGAATGAGCCATGGCTGGGGAAACAGCAGGCTTGCCGCAAAGCATGGCACTCCTAAGCGCCGCTTAACATATGAACGTTGCTCAAACAAACAAACGTCGGGACCGTGTCTTAGGAGATGAGGCGAAATACAGCATCATCGTGAAGCACCCACTGCCTACTACCAAACACTGTTTCGCTGGATAAATGCATTCTCACAATTAAAGAATGGGTGCTAGGCTTAATCACTTTTTTGATCATTCCTTTTTTTGTGATTTTCTGTAGCAGTGACCAAAATATTGAACAAATCATTTATAAATAGGCTACAAATTTAATTGAATATTATGGATGAATGTTAGGCATGATAAGCCAAATAATACATAGCCATGCTTTTGCAAAGTAGATTATTTGTCATATATATATATATATATATATAGCCCCCCTGGAGCAGGGAGCGGGTTAGGGGCCTTGCTCAAGGGCCCAGCATTGGCAGCTTTGGCAGGGTGCGGCTTGAATGCCAAACAGCCGATCAACAACCCATAGCCTTATTTGTTTGAGCCACCACTGCCTATCGCCTTTGTTGAAAATTCAGTCATGGATATTGGAGCATTTTAATGGTAATTTAAAATTAGTGTGACATAAATTAGAGAAAGAATGCATAACATTTGTACACTACTTGTACCCTTGAAAAACATGCACCACTGGGCTATTATTCTTTTTTTCTACTATTCTACTTTTCTGTCAACTTTCAATACAAAAAAAAAAAGCTTTTCATTTGACAACTTCTCAATGTCCAGTCAGACAATCACATGCCAGCGGCAAAACGCATAGGATTAAAATGCGTAGGTCAAGGGCTTCAGGTAATTCTTATATCAAACAAAAGAATGGGAAAAGATGTTCTCAGAGACTTGAATTAGGGTCCAACTGGATGAACTACAGCAGGAGAAGTCCACGTTCAGCCAAGTACAAGACTCTAAAGCTGCATTGCACTGGCTGGAACACTTGGAAGTATAAATCAGCCTCAACGGGCACAACAACCAGAGGCAAAATTTGTTTAAGATAAGTTATATTCAACTCTCTTCCAAATAGGACCTGCAGTTAATTTTGAACTCAGGGGGCACTGAGTTGCAAGATTAAGACCTCCAGGAACTCTGTTGCTACATTTGAATATGTCCTATTCTCTTTTGAACTCAGGGGGCACTGAGTTGCAAGATTAAGACCTCCAGGAACTCTGTTGCTACATTTGAATATGTCCTATTCTCTGGATACAAACATGATCAGGGCTACTTCAAAGGCCACATTGGGACTTTTGTTAAAGGTCAGAGACTGAAAAAAATTATAATAAATAATGTATAGGCCTAAACATAACCAGCACAAGACTAAGGAGCAAATTATGGTTTATTGAAATTCTTAGACACGAAATGTTCAGGTGTTTTGGGGAAGTGGTAGCTTAAATGGTTAAGGGCCATTGACAAGGTGCTACTGTTGGACCCTTAACCATCTTTGCTTCAGGGTTGCTGTATCATCTCTGACCCCATCTTCTTAAACTATGTGTGTGAATAAAATGGATTTCACGATGCACTAATGTATATGAGACACATAAAGAATGACCTACCGGTACTTACTTACCAGGGATTATTACCCCACTCATTACAGATGCAAAATGTGTATCTCGAATGCCTCAGAATTCCCAGTTACAAGATGTAAATTTTGTAAGTAAGTGTACTATACACTAAACAGAGTCTGTTCACGATTAAAATGTCTGCTTTCAAACATCTTTTGTAATAGAAAAGCAAAACGATAAATGGAATTCACTCATTTTTACAGCACCACACTTTTCATGTTTCATTCTTTTAGCCAATCAATAGAGCACCACTTACTTCACATCAACCATTTGTGTAAGGCAACTAATTAGGCACAGATTTATTAAAATTTCTAATTGATTATATCAGAATTACTGTGGGTCAAACATTTACATTCATCAAGTTGGCAGCACCTTTAAAGGTCTGAAATTTTTCCGAAATGAATGTAATGACTTAAAAAAGCGTTTCACTGACTACTTTTCATATAACAATTATAAATGAATCAGGATTGTACTTATGGCTGTAAAAGGACATGCCTTTAAAGAAAGTGCCTTTCTTTTCACCAGTCACCATCACCAGTCACCATCACCATTTAAAGTGTATAGTGTAGGCATACAACAGAGTAGGACCGGGGAAAGAACATACAGTAAAATCTAAAATGTAGTAGCAGAGAAGCAGAAGACAACGAGGAAGAAATTTAGGATGAGACTGATAAAGAGCAATAAATAGGAAAAGGTTAATTATGCTCTTACAGGAGACACAAAACATCGAAAAATGCAACAAAAAAAAAGTCTTAAGCAATGATCAACATTAATATGAAGAAGACATCTTTCAACTTGCTTTGTTTCAGTGCCAGAGAAGCCGACCCACAAAAGCAGCCATTGTGTTTTAAGGCTACGGACCGCAGCCAGAGTTCAGGCTGTCCTGGACCAGCCCAGACCTGCTTCAACTCCCTAAGCACCATGACCACTTTTCATTCCTACCCCCTCCCAAACACCACCCACCCATCTGATATTGTCTGAGCTGAGGTTCATCAGGCTTTTATCACTGGGCTTTGCGGTATCCATGGACCCGAGTTCCGACGCCACGACGCTGCCAGAATTATTATGTTTCACGCGGAGGCGCTTGTACAGGCTAGCTTAGGTTTCAGTGGCTTTAACATGCATGAGCAAGGACAATGATGAACAGTTTAAGACAAAGGTACATGGATATAGTCACAGAACATTTACACACACATAAAAGGATACAAACGATTATTTGTGGAACTCTGAATTTAATGGAAAATACTTGAGAAGAAGTGCAGGCGACATCCTGAGAGGATCCAGGAGATTTACAGCTTATGTTGCTTGGCTGGGCTCCATGGAGAGGAGCGGAGGGTTAGCCAAGGACTAATTGAATTGATAAAATCAAAACCTGCATTAGGAACATCACGAAACTGGACAGTCTGTGAGAAAGTGAGAGTAATGAAAAGGTTCATGTGAGTGCACATGTTAAATATCTGAACTAACACTAAACAACAAGTAGGGTCTAGTCAACTTGATTTGTAAAGCTATCATATGTTTACACATGCAGATAGCAACAGCGCAACATGTCTATGAGTAGATATACACTTGCTAACAAACAAGCAGGACTACAAAGAGACAACTGTTTTAGCCGGCAATGGATGCCAAACTCTCTCTTCCTATTTTTACATTAGGGGCTATGACAGATTATCAGATTCCCAACAGCAACTGACCCTTATCCAGCACTCCTTCCCTCCCATGCTGGACTTATTGACCCCACTGACACACACACACACACGATCATTTCACAAACACTATTAATGTAATGTCGGCTCATCAGCCCGGGTGTTCTTTCATAGTTTATTATAACCTTTTATTATTAGACTGAATGTCTGATGAGGTCAGCACAGACCTGTTGCTTGGTGTGGGACTTTCTTTCCATCTTTACTGACATGTTTCTTTCTTTTGTCTATTCTACCTTTCCTATTTCTTACTCTACCACTTACGTGTAATGGTCTGGAAAAACTCAGCAAAAATTCTGGCAGATGATGAATATTATGTACTGGCAAACTATTGCAACCTACAACCTCAAATTTTTAAAGAAACAAATCCAAGTCACCAAAGCAATGTGTTGAAATCATGCTTAGTTCTTGGAAGCATCAGATTGGGAGATGAGCCATTTTCACAAACAATGGGAAAAGTCAGAATGTCTAAAGAAATATAAGGGTCTTCCTATCGA
The DNA here is from genome assembly GCA_028566295.1 of Liobagrus marginatus. Classification (NCBI taxonomy): domain Eukaryota; kingdom Metazoa; phylum Chordata; class Actinopteri; order Siluriformes; family Amblycipitidae; genus Liobagrus; species Liobagrus marginatus. Next base: position 6,262,278 of record JAOUQX010000041.1, on the reverse strand, counting down.
AGTTTGATTACCATACTGCACTCTAACACATTAAACAACCGAGCTACCACTCTGAAAATACAGTCTGAAAATATATAAACTATACAATAAAAATGTACATTACTATTATTAGAATACATGATTATAGAAATGTTATCATGTATTATTTATAGTACGCCAATCAAGCATTACATTATGACCACCCTCCTAATACTGCGTCCAAATATTGTGGTGGTCCCCCATTTGCTGCCAAAACAGTCACGATTTGTCGAGGCATAGACTTCATTAGACCCCTGAAGGTGGGCTGTAGCTGGCACAAATATGTTAGCACCAAATCCTTTAAATCCTGTAAGTTGTGAGTTGTGCCTCCTTCATTCCCCATGTGCATCAACAAGCCTTAGCCCATTGCCCTGTCGCCGGGTCACCACTGTTCCTTCCTTGGCCCACTTGTGATAGATACTGAACACTGCAGACTGGGACACCCACAAGAGCTGCAGTTATGGAGATGCTCTGACCCTGCCATCTAGCCAAATTCTTACGCTTGCCCACTTTTCCTGCTTATAACACATCAACATTGAGGACAAAATACTGCCTTTTCTGTAATATGCTGTAATATACAGTATCCCACCCACTAACAGTAACATATCCCACCCACTAACAGTAATATATCCCACCCACTAACAGTAACATATCCCA